>RCUC01111946.1:0-26103 GCA_003697995.1 Taxidea taxus jeffersonii
GGTTGTATATCCAATCTGTCAGAAAACTGTACTACCTTATCTTCCATTTTTACACACCAAGTGACCACTTCTTGTCACCTCCAGTGCTACTACTCAGCTCAAGTCATTATTGTCACTTCCCTGCTTATTACAGTAAACTCCAATTAGACTCCTATTTGTATCCTCCCCCACTACAGTCTATCTCAACACAGGGTCCAGAGTTATGCTTCCTAACTTAGTTCAGGTCTTGGTGTTCCTCTGCTCAAAATTTCTAAATCTCCACCTTGCTAGAGTAAAAGCAGAGTCCTTACGTTGCCAACAAAGCCCTCTAATATCTGACCTGGATAACTCCCCTATTTCTACCTCCTGAATCACTCTACCCCACTTCAAGCCTCACCTCAGGAAACTTTCTGTGGCTACTTATACCTTCAGAGCCCTTCTCCAAATATCCAAGATTCTCCAAATCTTTGCTCAAATGTCACCTTTTCATCGAGGTCTTGCTTCAACACTGGATTTAAAATTGTATATGCCCCCATTCCCAAAATCTCCACTCCCTTTCCCTGCTTTATTTTTTCTATAGCCATTATACCTTTCTAAAATATGTAATTTATTACATAACATGCTTATTGTCTGTATCATCACATTAGAATGCAATCTCCAAGACAGCAAATACTTTTTTTGTTTTGCTCTCTGATGTATCCCCAGCATCTAACAAGTGCCTGGCATATAAGCCATCAAGAAATAGGGCAGCTAGTCAAAGGGCTATGGTGGTTCACAGGAGAAAATGGTCATAAGCAGCTTAAAAAAAAAAAAAAAAGTGGGGACGCCTGGGTGGCTCAGTTGGTTAAGCAGCTGCCTTCGGCTCAGGTCATGATTCCAGCGTCCTGGGATCGAGTCCCACATTGGGCTCCTTGCTTGGCAGGGAGCCTGCTTCTCCCTCTGCCTCTCTGCCTGTGCTCGCTCTCTCTCTCTCTCTAACTAATAAATAAATGAAATTTTAAAAAAAAAGTGTCAGAGAGCATGGGACATTTGACATAAGCCATGAAAGATAACAGAAAATTATAAGAAGTAGGGAAGACCCAAAGCTTGCTCAGAAGTTATCCAGTTCACCCAGAACTGAAGTATGCTTAGGGGAGTTTTGGAAGATGACAGAGACTTAATGAAAGCATTCAGCGCAAGGTCTTGAAAGCCAAGGGTGAGAGCTTATACTTCCTATGTTTTTTGTTTTGTTTTTTACCCCTTGTGATAATCTATAAGATAGTATACTTATATGTTCAGGCTACTAAGCTGGTAAAACTCTTCAGAATAAAACTGGGGGCTACAAAAGGATTTTCTATCAAACCGAACCATTTCCTGAGTCATTGCATGTTTTCTGCTATTTGCTGGCTCAACTTCATTTTGTGCTTCTATCCACAGAGAATGTTCAGTGAGTAACTTAGCTAATTAGAACTTCTTTTGAGACTTTGCATGAAATAGTAAAACCTAAATAAATAAATAAAAATAAATAAAAAATAAGCCTTCCCAGTGTGTGAATTCTTGGTTTATGGTGTAGGTGTAATTAAAATTGGATTAGAATCAAGATCAAGGGTGGTCATACATCTTCTAATTAATTTCAGGATTTAGCATCTGAGCTCTTCTGCAAGTTCACGTCAATTTTACTTTCTCGCTCTCCTGATTCTTGCTAGAAAAGCAAAGCTGCTAGTAAATGTTCACTCCAGACACTAATTGCAAAGTTGCAAAATCTACTTCCATAAGTGACGGTAAGTACATCTGGCCTCACAAAATAAAGTTTTCTCATTTCATTCCTATAAACAGTGATTGAATATCAATATCATAATAAATATTAGCCTCGTATTAACTTAGGTGAAAAAACAAACCAACAAACCTTTGACAATGCAGAAAATACATGTTCTTCTTTACTTGGCATTCTTATATGCACCTTCCATTCTAAGGATACAATGATTCACAATCAAGGATCTATGAAACAAGCAATGTTATTAGTGGTACTATCAAATACCCAAGTTTATGTACTTTATATAAATTGTCTTGCATAGCCCTTTGAGAGGTTTTTGGTAATTTTTTTATGTCACACCAGAAAATGGAAGGACCCAAAATAGTATTCCTTGATTTTTTGAGCTTATGTTAAAATTCATGGAGCAAATGAGAATTTCATTAATGAGAAGAACAGCACTTGAAGACATCTATCTTTAAAATGTGTTTTAAATATTGGTGCTAATAAACTATACATTAGTTATTTTGTAAATATCACTGTAGCAAATGATATCTTTAATAAAAACAGATACAAGTTTAACCTCCTGCTCCAAGGAGAGTTTTTATGTATTTGTATTTGAATCTGATACTCATGATTTGGTGCTAGCCCTAATTAGAGCATAAGTTCCTATAAAGAACTTCTGGTGATATATAATTCACTCATAAAAAATTAGCAGCCCTATGGAATGTTGCAATGGTATTTAACTGGGAAAATAGGATATAATAAAAATTAACAAAGGTTCATAAGTTTCACTTTTATAAGATAGAACAAAAATATACTATTTTTGCATAAAGACGAAGAACATATTTAAATATTCTCAATCAGTTGACCTTTTGTTTCATTGAAAGATATTTGTCCTTGTTAAGCTCTGGTGCCAAAAGATTATTACATTTTAAAGCCATTTCAAGGCTAAAAATATTCAGAATTTCTACTTCATAAAAATGTAAATTTGCATAAAGTGATTTACACTCTTAGAACATGAGAAGCATGAAACTAAGATTCTTCTTATTATATTAGGACTTGTGAATGTCAGATCTAAAGTGTATATTTTGATTATTATTTTTATAGGAATATAATGAAAGTTCACTAGATTGGGGCCAATCCTGGAGCTATTAAAACATCTCACTTTGTTTTTCCAACATGAGCAAGAAAAAGAGAATGGAAAAACAGACTGTAGAGTGAACTCTTTAAAACATAATGTAAAAAAAAAGATAATTTTCAATTAAGAATGGATAGCATAATATCTACTGTGTTTACCCTTGCAAAGTAATTATATGAAATTGAAACATTACATTTTAGTTTGTTTTTTTGTTTTGCTTTGTTTTAAAGGTGAGTAGTGGCTACAAGAGGTGCATTTTTTTGTTAATAGCACACACTACAAGGAACTTTACAGGTCTAAACTAATTTAAGTGTATGACATTCTAGGTATACTCCTTAGCTAAACTTTCTATTACTGTAGGCTATAGCTAATCCTATGGAATGGGTTCTCATTAAATCATATTAAGACTACTTAGTAACCATATCTCATAATTTTATGATGCTGTGACTAGAAGACCATGGCTAGAGATCCCTGGAGGCCAGGTGCTACAATAGTGCAAAAAGGGAGCATATACTGTCAAAAGGATTGTATCTGAATCTACTATAAATTTACCCTTATCTATGCCTCTTTCAACAACCTCACTCTCACCTCAGTGTCAGCCTTGAGCTGGAATATTTCACAGTTTCTGAATTGTGTATTTACATTTGCCCACCCTTTATTACACATAATGAATTGACTCAATAAATATATTATTACCTCCTCCCCAACCCAACATCCGTGCCCTAGTGCAGCTGATGGCTACTTCCAGCTCAATACCTCATTTCTTGGTATTCAGCTTAATTCTTCATTTCATTGCTGTGCAGTGACTGTAACTCAACTCCCGGTCATGAAGCAAATGGCTGAAGCTCACATATTCTTTCTTTTTATAAGTGAGTCCTACTTTATGTCTTTAATAAAGATTCCATTAAAGTCATGGGCTTACCAAGAGTGCATGCACTTTCGAACATAGCATGTGCTCTTTGGTTCGTTGTGCAAAAGTACTCACCCCTCTCAAAGTAAAATAAGCTAACTTATGATATGGGGTCAATGACTGGTACTACAAAGAGAGTACTTCTCTTGGGATCACTGACTTTAAACATGAGACAACTAGATACACCTTGCCTCAATATTATGAAAGGATCACTAGTGGTAAAATTCCAGGCATAATGGAAGGTTGAGGAAAAGATAGTCTGAGGTTGGGATGAAGAGTTACCTGTTAATTCTCACATCTCATGCAAGTATTTTCTTCCTTCTATCATATGCCAGGCTAGCCCTATCTCTCTAAAGGGTTTTATGTGGTTAATGAGTAGGAACCTTCATTCCCTTCCTCCTCAACATATAATTTCCTTTTTTAGAATAATCCTATTGCTTCTCTCCTGCATGATTTTCATGTAATATGTATTTTGAGATACATTCTCAATCTTTTCACAAAACAGGATATGGTCACATTGAATTTAAATTCCATTTTGGTTTATGCTATGAAGCAGCTGTGCCCCCCCCAAAAAAGTATGTGAATTGTGAATGATTTTAGACTCACACCAGCTGTGAATGGAGAGGTTTGTCTGCTTTCTAAGTAACTGATGCAATTCTGGGTTTCAGATATAGAGGGACATGGTTTATTTTTGATGAGTTGAAATCATTTTGTTATTTCTTTAGGAAGTTATGTTTTTTATCATATGGAAGTCCTGGATGGACATCCTGGTGACATCAAAGCCAAAGAGAAACAACAGTAACCAAGGTCTTCCTTGGTGACAATTTGAGCTGTTGGTGGCAATTTGAGCTGTTAACCAAATAATAGTTTAATAATCCATTTTGCAGATGGCTTGTATTTTCACTACAATCATATTGGTTAGATATGCCACTTTGTGATACACTGCACACAAAGGCATTATCTATATTCCCAGAACAAGAGTGACTATTCTCTCCTCTCTCATCCCACAACCACCCAGAAACACAACCATAATCTCTAGACTTTATAGTCACTGTCTCAACATCAGATGTGCCCCTCAATCAGGGCTTCCCAGAACATGGTGACTGTCTAATAACCCTCTCTATTCTGCTTGCATCCCAACTACTTTGTCAGGTAAGCTTCACATTTCAGCAATTTCAACAACTTAGGATATTGGGTCTTAAATTTGGCCTGCACCAGAAATACCCAGAAGATGTTAAAACACAGACTGCTGGGTCCCCTTCAGAATTCCTGATTTCGTAGACCTAGGGTGATATCCATCGAAAATGATGTGGTCCCATGGTTTCCCAAGTGATTCTGATGCTGCTGATTCAGGAATCAAACTTGAGGAATAACTGCCTTAAGACCTAGTTTCCCCATCCTTCTTCACTTTCCTTGTATGTTTGTTACGTCAATTATCAGCTGAACTCTTTTGTTTGTTTCTTTGTTTGCTCCTGCGTTACAGAATTTTATGGGAAAAAAAAAAAACTAAAATCTATTTGCTTGGCCCTCTACAAACTCATATTAATTGAAATATCCAGGTTTTCATTGCTACTCTATAATCTGTTTTTATTTTTCTATTACATTAGGTACAATTTTTCTTCTGGGACTTCACTAGAAAATCTACACTTGCCTCCTGAATTCACATATGAATTCATTTTTCTGCTCGGATATTCACCAGCTACTTATTAAACACCTCCTAAGTATAGATAAAGAGAACACAAGTAGTGTTTCTGTTATAATAGGACTTACATTCTGATTGGAAAAAGAGAGAATAAAACAAAAAAAAATGTAAAGCCTAATTCATAAATATATATATATAACCAAGTAGTATTATGCAGGGGGAAGAAAAATACAGCAGAGAAACTGATTTCTTTGTGATATGCTTCTAACTATACACTTTTTTTTTTCATAAAAGTAATTTTCCTATATATTACTAGGTACCATTATTATCCTGTCAGCCATCTTGCCTTTCCTTCTCCTTCACAACCTTCTCCCCATTCCAAACAAGTTCCCCACTCAGTCAGTCAACATATAATTTCTAATTCCACAGAGTGTTTTCTATCTGCAGTTTTACAACAAACATTTTTGTTTGGGGGGTTTGGGGAGGTTTTTGTTTTGTTTTTGGTAATCTTTTACTAGGAACAGTTTAGTAGTTAACCATCAACCACAATTTCCTACAGGATGTACTTACCAAAAACAACACTTCAGGATCATAGTGTTACTCTATCAGCATACCCACTCTATGAGGCAAGTACTTTTAGTACTCCTATTTAGAAAAGAGGAGACTCAAGTTTTTTACTAAGTCATAGAAATCTGAATCCAGGAAATATGTCTAGAACCTGAGATTTTAATAATAGGAATGTAATAATAACTGTGATTAGAAGGGGACAACATAAAATGGTACAACAGCAAAGAAGAGTAGAACACTTGGGAAGAAGTCACCTGTATGGGTTTTGTTTCACTTGGTAGTTTGAGTGTGTCTTGGGTTAAAATGCCTTTAAAAGGACAAATTTATTTCTCCCAGAGTAATAACTTTTATACAGTGTGGATTATAATGTATTGATGAGTTCACTGGTCAATTGATTTTCAATAACATCTAAATAGGAAAAAGCTTTATATACTATGATGAGGAATGTTTCATTTTTTTTTAATGAAAGGCTAAAGCAAGTATAGAATTATAGTGATAACAAGGATGAATAGATTTAACTTACTACCTGGCATCTCCCATAAATTTCCACTATGCATTGCCAACCAACTCACAGAGAGTGAACAGGATAAGCCAAGCTCTCACAAGGGTGAGAACAGAAAAAGAGACAAAGGAGACATTAACTAGATCTGATAGTTATGTGACCCATGAAATATTAAATATTTTTAAGAAGATCAACATTTCAAAATCTTGTCCAAAGAACCCCTCATGCTTTATTTTTTGCCTGTTTCTTGGGAACCGTCATGCCACTGTCATCCTTAAGACATAGCAACAGGGGTGCCTGTGTGGCTAAGTCATTAAGCATATGCCTTCGGCTCAGGTCATGTGTTGGAACCCTGCATTGGGCTCCCTGCTCAGTGGGAAGCCTGTTTCTCCCTCTCCCACTCCCCTGTTTGTGTTCCCTCTCTTGCTGTGTCTCCCTCTCTGTGTCAAATAAATAAATAAATAAATAAATAAATAAATAAAATATTTTTAAAAAGTAAGTAAAATAAAAAATAAAACACAACAGCTATATAAACTTTGATAGAAGTTGATTCACGTTTTTACTTCCATTTTAAACTTAAAGAAAACATCTGTTAAGATACGAGTTTTATGCCTGTGCTTCAATCAAGTTGCACCATTTTTCTTTCTCAGCTCATGTGCATAACCATATTGAAACAACTGAAGAGAAGAGTCCAATGCTATATTCATTGTTTTGAAGGATAGCCCCTGCAATGAGGTCTGCCACGTCATGTCAAAATGGTCACATTCCAGAGAGAATAAATCTATGTGATAAACAACATTTTGGGTCTTTTCCAAATCATTTCTTTTGAAACGTATTTGGAGTAGATATAAATACATACACACACATACACACACATGCACACACACGATTTTTTCCTCCCCAACAAACCTCTAGTGACTATATTTAATAAGCTATATTCAATTAGGTAAATTTACTGAGAGGCTAACTTAAAACCCCTTTTCCCAGATGGTGAAGTGAATTGACATTTATGTTACAGACAAACAAATAAAAATTCCTCCAGGCAGTAAAAGTTATATTTTGGTAGAAGTGGGGAGGGTGCTATTTTCTAAAGGGTATAGCTCAACCTTATCTGAAATGGTGACATTGCAGAGAAGATTAAAACATATAGCTTGACTATTTACATAAAAATATAAACATATTTTTGTTTTCAAATATTTAGTTTCTGGAGCTATTGGGGACAGGAGTGGGTTATTTTTCATGATATTTCCTCATGGTACATCTTGTCTTCCTCCTAAGAAGAATTGCCTTTCTCCTATGACAGGGAAAGAGAAACATGAGCACCGAGCCAAAATTTCTCAAGTTGACAGCAAATATGACTTTTATGGGTGCTACAAGAATATGATCTATTCACTTGTTGTAGCTCGAAAAGATTTTGTAATTCATACCAGATTGTGAAAGGTCACCCTTACTCAGGTGATACAGATGAGGGGAATTTGCATGTGTTTTGTGTGCAGAGTATGATTAACATATATCAGGCCATGTGAATACTGTTTCCTACCCACATTGGTCAAACTGCTGCATTCTTCTACTATTGATACATATGTGAGAATCCCAGAATTTAAAAGATCCAACAGACTAATCATTTAATTTTGTAAATAAAGAAATTCAGATATGTAGAGGTTGTTCTTTCTTCAAATACTATGCTGGAAATAAGTGTAAACCCAGATATTAGAACCCAGAATTCCTGGCTTTTTCTTTTCCATTATACATTCATGACATATATTTACAGTCTATAAATATGGAGATTGCACAGTAAATATAATGAGGACATATATCTACCTTTCTCTGTTGAGAGAATGGCACAAAAATATATGAATGGGATGTCTACTATACTGTCACACAGACTTACAGTAGCAGACCTTTATCAGTGTTTGTTATGTCAAGTATCTAACTCCCTCACATGTATCTACCCATTTATCCCTTGCAATAACCCACTGAAGTAAGTACTATAGTTACCATTTCTTAGATTACAAAACAGGAAGGGCACACAGACTTAGCACTGTCCCCAGGACCACATGGCTTGAAAATCATATCCAGGATGAAATTTAAGAGTTTCCAACTTTGGGGTGCCCAGGTGGCTGGGTGGGTTAGACATCTGCCTTCAGCTCAGACTAGGATCCCAGGGTCCTGAGATCAAGCCCTGTGTCAGGCTCCCTGCTCAGTAAGGAGTCTGCTTCTCTCTCTCTGCCCCTGCCCCCCACTGTGCACACAGCTCACATGTGCATGCTCTCTCACTCTCTCTCAAATAAATAAAAATAAAATATTTGAAAAGAAAAAAGAATTTTCAACTTTACAGTGATGTAATGTTCTCCCTCATGAATTTGAAATAGATACCAAGAGTGACAACATTTCTTTCATTTGAAATCTATACTTTTCCACACTGACTGAGGGTAGCTGTCTTTTCAGGACTCTGGATTAGATTATAAAGACAAGTACCTGTTTCAACTTTGACTCATTACCCCATGTTAGTGAGCACCAACTAAATGGTTTTTGCCTCATTTTATCACAAATTATAACACAGAACTTTAAAAAATATAAATTCAAATTAAACTTTAAAATCTCACTTAATCATTCATTCCATCACTATTTATTTATTGATTCCCTATTATGTCTAAGGATCAGTCCTCATCTAGGAGCAAAAACAAAGACTGCCCTGGTTCTAAAGGAGCTCGGTTAAATTAAACCAGCTTTGTCTAGTTTAAATTAAAAAAAATAATAATAATTTTGCATCCAAAAAAACTATCCCTTTTTAAAAAGTGTATGGTCCTAGGATTTTGACAAATGCATAAAGCTATGCATCCCCCAACATAAGTAGGATATATAACAATCCCATTACCTACCCTTGCATGCTGCAGTTCCCCTGTAGTCAAACTTTCCACTACCCCCATCTGCAGCAAACACTGATCTAGTCTCCATTCCTACAGTCTTTCCTTTTCCAGACTGTCATACGAACAGAATTACAGAGTATGTACTATTTTGATTTAGGTTCTTTCACTTAATTTAATGTACTTGTGATATGTTGTGTGAATCGATGATTCATTCTTTTGTAGAGCTGAGTACTACTCCATTGTATGGATGGATCACAGTTTTTTACCCGCTCACAATTGAAGGAGATTCAGATTCTTTCCCATTTTTGGTAATTATGTACAAAATTGCTATAAAAAATTTATATAAATTATATAAATAGTTTAACACAAATACAGATTTTGTGTTAATACCAAATTTCTCTTAGGTTAATTTCTCTGAGGTAAATGCTTAGAAGTGGGATTCCAGGGTGATTAAGTAATTATAATTTTACCTTTATAAGGAACCAAACTGCTTTCCAAAGTGGGTGTAACATTTTGCACTCTCATCAAAAATGTATCAGAGTTCCAATCTCTCCACATTTTCACAGGCATTTGGTATTCACAGGTTTTTGTTGCCCCTGCACCAGCCATTCTAATAGGTATATGTGAACAGTATCTCATTAGGGTTCTAGTTTAATGACTAATGATGGTAAGCATCTTTTCACATGCTGTTATCTATCATTACCTCTTGGCGAAGTGTTGCTCAAATCTTTTGCCAATTTTTCATATTATTTCATATTATTGTTTTCATATTATTGGCTCATCTGCTTTTTAACTACATTATTCATCATTGGCGATAACTAAATTCTTGAATGATTCTGCTTCTCCTGCCCCTATACTTGCCAAATATCAAGATCACCCAGAGAACTTGTTAAACGCAGTTTTTTGGCCCTAACCAAGAGTTACTGAGTCAGAATCTTCAGAGGGTGAAACTCAGAAATTAAAAAAAAAAAGAGAAAATCTCCCTATGTTGAAATGCAAATTAATATCATGATAAGAGAGCATTATATTCCTAATAGAACAGCTAAAATAATAATTTTTAAATGACAATATAAAATTCTGGTGAGGACTTAGGGAAGATTTTCTGGAAGCTGAAATGTACAAGTGAATAGATGTGTAAGACTTGCTGATTTTAATCTCACAATTTATGATGACTTCTTTTACCCCATCCTTAAAGTTACCTATTTATGTAATGATAGAAATGGATGAGATAAAGACATTTACTCTCAATTTATTTTCATATACAAACTAACAACTTGGGTCCAGAGAAGTGAAGGTGAGAGAAGTATAAGAGAAAAAGCATTTAGTTAAAAAAAAAAAAAAAAAAAGAGGAAGGACAAGAATGAACACCTGTCCTTTAGTCCAGAGTTGTTCACAAGTTATTCTACAATTGTCTCTAATTTTCAAAATGCCCAACCCCAACATATGTCTAGCATATTTGAACCTCTAGAAAGTGCATTCCATTTTTCTTCAATATTTTTTTGACCATAGCACTTTTTTTATAAAACTCTGATCCATATTTCTCTAACTCTAGATTCTCATTGGTTTCTGAAGATTGCGCCATTTGTGTTTTCTCCTTTGCTCTTCTCAAAACTACTTGATGCAATTAATTTCTGTTGTGACAGGAAGATTAAAGAGGTTGAATGTATTAGAGCTTGAAACAAAGAACTCCTCTTTCATATCAAATGACCGAACACAGGCTTTTTAAACTTTTTTTCTTTTTAATCATTTTTCACTCTCCTTCAACACTTTTGCAAAATACTTATAATCTGGCCTTTACAGGGAAAAAAAAAACCCCTGCATGTTATGATCGTATTGTGGTTTAAATATTTGAACTGAATGCATCAGTGTGGTGAGCAGATATTTTCCATATGTGTATTTTTGTAAATGGTAAGCTCCTAGATGGGGGTGACCGGATAGAACGCAGCTTCTTAAGGCATCTCACATAAAACCAGTTGCAATTATGGCTCTTATCAAAGTTATGAAGATGCCTATAAAAGAATGAGCTGCATTAAAAAGCAGTCAATATTTACTTCTCATGTTCATTAAGGCAAGAAATGTTCATTGAAAAACTACTGCTAAGCATATTGATGGTTGTAATTTAAGTAGATTTATGGACTAGCCTAACAGAGGACTTATATATTTAGTAATGATTTTCATTCTTGGCTCATTATATGAAACTTTAAATGATCAATGACCCTGGAATATTTTCCCTATTAAGTTGATACCAAGAAAATGATGAAAATGAAATGGCAGGTATCTGGGGGCTAGGATAGTATGAAGGGGTATTTTGGAAAGAAACAGAAGCTTTAGTAGTATAAGGCAATTCAAATCCTGAATTACTGATTCTATCCTTCAGAGCATCTATTAAAACCAGGAACTCAACTAACAAAGGCAGAATAGATCTGTGTTAGGGATGGAGTCAGGGTACAGGGCAAGTATAAGAAAGTTACTTGTGTAAGATTTTTATTAGAGTTGATATGCCTGGGATTCCTGACCTAGAAAGAAATCACTTTTGATGGTAAGGACAGGCCTTGGTGATGTTGGTTATCTTGAAATTGGAGCTTGTTGTTCTAAATATTTAGTACCAAGCAGTGTCATTGAAGTACTTTAGCTTTTCCCAGCCGCAATTTATTAGATATTTGAAATCCAAATGTTCCTCAGTCCTGCTCAAACCTATTTTTATCTCAGCTGATGTTGCAATTTTGTTCTTATAGACCTGTCAAAGACAATTTTTTTAGGGTTGCAGCATAATTTCAAGCTTTTTGTGTTATTTCTTACACCACCACATTTTTTACTCTGAATCATATACTTTAACTGTTTGTCACATATGGGCTTTTTACAAGTCTGCACACCAGTCTTATATTTATTCTGTTTCTGTGTTAACTTTACCCACAATGTGATATGACTTTCTTTCTGTGTGTTTATAATGAGATAAATGTGCATATGCTAGATAGACAGACTTACACTGTCAAATCACTGTAATAATTTATATTCTTGTGTATTGCTAAACTAAATATATTGGTAAAAGCAGATATATTTGGAGAAAGCTGATTTTCCATATTCATTGATAGCATTCACTTAGTGTAGTGGCATATTGCCAAGTGTTCATTCCCATTTCTCCAAACTGCTTTACCAAATTTCCCTTCTTGCATTATTCAGCATCTGTTATAAGTTGCCTTGTGTCCCCAAATTCATATGTTGAAGTCCTAATCCTCCAATACCTCAGAATATAAACACATCTGAAAATAGTCACTGTGGATGTAATGAATTAAGATGAAGTCATACTGGATCAGGGTGGGTCCCTACTTAAATATGACTGGCATCCTTATAAAATGAGTATCAGTGTGAAGGGAGAGACAAGCACATAGGGAAAATTGCCCTACCACAAGCCAAGGAACTGCCAGAAATGAGGAGGAGGCCTGATCCTGATCCTTCTCTAGCACCTTCAGAGGAAACATGGACCTGCAAATTCCTTCATCTTGGGGACTTCCAGCCCCAAAAACTATAAGAATAAATTTCTGTTGTTTAACCATCTCAGTGATAGCAGCCCTACCAAACTAACAGAGTAATTAAGATTCCCATAGATGTCAATAGATGGAAACCAACTCATCCACTTCTTCCTGCCACTATTTTAACATCTGGAGCTTCACCCGTTTTCCTCTCCTGTTTGGATGCATGTGCCAATCCTTCTAACCTGTGATGCAAACCTCTCCACCACCCTCTTCATCCCATCTTCTCTTGGCTATTATGTCCTTCTTTCTCAATAATTTGTCACCAATCTCTTAATCTCTGCTGAACCCCGTTCCTCAGTCCATAATCATGATGAGGTGTTTACTTTATCAAAAGTTGAAGAGAGTAGCCAAGACTTGCTTCTGCTTCTTTCTTAGCATTGAGTGAAATCTGGTCTTCATCCTTCCTACCTGCAGAAATTATTTTCCTAAATATCAGTAGCCACATCACTATTTAGTAAAAAACCAATTGTAACCATCTTCTTACTGTGTTTCATTTTAGGCCCCAAAATATACCACTAGTAGTATCTCTTTTATTTATTTGTCTGTTTACAATTACATGTAGACATACAGGGCTTTGAGCTCTACTAGAACCTAGGGCTCTCCTTTGTGGAGGACATGGAAGCTGTTCTATAACCTGGTACAGAGCCCATCTGGGGTCATCTCTCCATTCAGCTCAAAGTGGATAAAACATAGGCTGCAGAGATTTAGGAGACAGAAACATTCACATCATCTGTTCTTTTTCCCATACTCTCAGTTGCTGACTGACTGATGACAGCTTTTTAAATTTTAACAGTATTCTGCATAGACTCTGCTACTATTCTCCTTCTTTGAGGATAATCTTCTTATCTGGCTTTATAATACCACTGACCCGGGATTCTCCCCTCTGATGGATGCGCCACTTTTTAAATTATTTATCTTTTTGTACCTCATTCTTACATCAGCAGTTGTCAGCCTTTCTTAAGTAAATACAAAAAGCTCTCAGTTCTCCCAACTATGAGATTCTGTCACCATCCTCAGGCTACTGAGCATCATTAATATCCCCAGACCAAGATGTTGCCCAATATAATTCCCATAATTTGTATGACAATTCTTTGTTTTGAAATATAATATATTATAATATTGAATAAGATTGTTTAAACTACAGTGCTTCAGAAATTGAATATTTGCCTGCCTTCCCTACCCTAAATTTCTGTCTTAAAATGTCAGTCCTTTTAATTCTATGTTTAATTATTTTTTTTTGTTCTTCATTTTCTTTTTCTACTTCCAGACATCCATCATTACTTTTATGCCCATTAACGTCTTTGGTAGAATGCACTGTTTCCCTCCTAGAATGTACTCCTTTCTACTTACCCACTCTCACACAATTCCTCTTTTCTGTCAAAGCAGAGATTCTTCATCCAAGTAGTTAAACAACAACAACAATGGACTTAATCCCAGCCTGTTTGGTGCAGTATAATCTAAATCAATCCTGGTTGCTTCAGTGTCCTTCTAGGAACTTGTTTAAGAAAAGGTAAGTGTCCCAATCACCGTCAAGAAGATGAGATCTCCTCCTTGAAAGCATTGGAGAAGACTTCCCATGAATAAAGTTGAATGGCAAGGTAAAATTACTGGAATATCTGGTTCTAAATTAAGACAAGTGTCCCAATTTAAAACATTTTTTTATAATAATTACCCTTTTTATTGTAAAACCATTGTATCTGAGTTATCTGTCACTAGTAGCCAAAAGCTACTATTCATCCAGGGTATTTTCACCTGACTTCCAGACTCATATTTTCAAATATTAATTTTCCAGTTTGATCCAGATATGTCACAGGGACTTCAAATATAACTTGTTCAAAAACAAAACAAAACAAAAAATACCTTCATTTTGTTCCAAAAATTCAATCAGATATTCTTTTGGTTTTGGTTTGAGTTTTATTTTGAAATTACAGTCTGTAATGTCCCCAAATCCCGGCCAGGAAATTGGAATCATCTCTACCTCCCTTACCTTGCACTTCCCAAGTGTCCACTAAGTCCTGGTAATTCTATAGGCAAAACATCTCTCAAATCTACTCTCCTTTCTATAGTCTTCTTACCTGGAATATTCATGCTTCCTTGCTACCAGTTGCTTATCTAACCAACTCTTCACATTGCCTTCACAGTTATTCTCCTAAAACATTGGCAGTTTTTAAAAAATATTTATAGAATATTGTTTTCACATATTTTTTCTGTTGCCTTTTGGAATAAACTCTTAATGCTATAACATCCAATCTGCCTGCCTTTTTGCTTAATCTCTAAACATATTCATATCTATTCTAGCTATAGCTCTCTCCTACTCAACCCCCAAATATGTTGTGGGAACACATATGCCTTTACTTCTACTGTTTCCTCTGTACATAATGCTTTCTTTTCTTATTGAGTTGACAAAATCCACTTGCAATAGTGCCTCCTCTTAAAACATTTTGGGACATGCACTCCCTAAAATTAGAATTAATCATCCTTTGGAGAAGTATTTTTTAGTTCATACTAAAAGTTCATACAAGTGTATTATGAATCATTTGCATTTTGGTTTTTAAGTGATAAATGATTATATCTTGAATTGCCTTGAATTGAAGAATTTTGATAACTCCTAAATAGATACTAGGATTTGCATTATTAAAACAATAAATAATTAAATAAATCTTGACACTTAGAAATCTAAGAAACCATAAGTAAAATTACGATAATAGTAATCAATAATATTCATAATGGGTAGCCTCCCATACTGTAATAATAGTAGGATAGGGAATATGTCATATTATTACAGTAACTATAAACTTATCAGAGGCTATCAAATAGTAGCCCTTCAATAACCAATCTTTATATGAATTCTTTATAAGAATCTTTATGAATTCTTCCAGATTTATATGTACAATACATCACATTTTTGAAAAGCTATAAAATTATGATAAAAATAAACAACTTATTGGTGGAATAAGAATATCTGATACAGAAATGCAATTAAGTAACCATGGATGAACAAAGACCTAAACTCCATTACATTCACTTACTAATTATTTAAAACTGGTAGGGTACACTGTACTACTCCTTTTTAGTGTTATAATTAATGCCATCTATAAACCAAAACCAAGGTAACAGAGAATATTCAGCATTTCTTTTTTATATGCATTTTCTTTGGTTTGATTTAGTCCCCCAAGAAAAAAGTCCCAGTTACTTATAAGTCCCAAGGACTTTGATGCTGAGTGTTACCAGTTTCTTTGTATAGCATAGCAGGACATCCTTAATGGCTTCCTCCTCACCTGTGGGTAATGGTGCAGGTGATATACACTGAGAATCACACAGCAGTACTCCAGCCACTTCAAGGAATTTCCCAGCACAGGTGGTTCTAAAATTTGGCTGCTCATCAAAATTACTGGTGCAGCTTTAAAAAAAAAAAACAACACAGTTGCCTGGGCCCCAATTATTAAGAGAAGCTGATGTTAGTATTCCTGGGTAACAAAGCCCACGCATTTGTATTTTTAAAATCTTTACAGATGACTCTAATGTGTAGCTGGAGTTGAGAACCACTGTAACACTTAAACTTTACATCTTGATTCCTTTTGAAGTCACCTTCCTTTATTCTAATGATGTGGTCAGAATAAGCCTCACTGCTTATGGGTTTTATTTCCATAACTCATAGTTCAGTCCAGGTGTTTTGGTAAGAATTTCATCTTTGGATTTTGCCTTTTAAATTTCCTTTAACTCCCTACTGTGCAACCTATGAGCCAATCGCACCTTTTCTTCCAATAATTCCGAGCTACTACATCACGCTAACAATACTGCCCCAGAACATCCCTTAATATTCACTTTCCAGTCTGCCCAATCAGAGCTAAGATGGTGAGTATACAAGCATTCAAAATGTATTACTTTTCTGCTTAAGGGCTGCTTGATGTGATCTGTCATCAGATAGAGAGAAACCCAAGCTTTTTATGGCCAATTTAAGAATAAGAAAGTCATGTCAGCCATTGACATTTTAAAACATAATTCTCAGTTAATAAGAATAGATCTAGTCCAGAGGCTCAATCTTATAAAAAGATATTTTTGAAAAATTATGTTTCTTTTTTGTCTTCCTTGACACTTGATTTCTTAATACTAGATACATGAATTTTTCTATATCCACCATTTTGAATGCCTAATTCCTGTTACTATTATACCCAATGGTAGTATGGTATGAAGTCTAAAAGATTAAAAAAAAACTGTATTGTCTTAAAATTTTCAAAACTATCATCAACAAAGAAAATGTTAGCGCAGTAACATTTTCCCTACAATCTTCTTCTAAATTAAAACGTGTTCCTCATTTTATAGGATGAATTTTCTTTCACTAAAGTAATAACAATTAAATTTAAAATGGACACAGCTGTTTTCATGGGTTAATTGTAGAACTTGTACATTTTCACAGAAACAATATGCATATCCAGAACCTTGGCAAAGTCCTTAATATATGTTTTAATCACACAGACTCAAGAGTGGTGAATTCACTAAGTATTTCATATAGTCAAGTCTTCCTAATAAAAAAGATTAAAATTCCTAACCCATCGTGGTACTTCTATTGTGTTCTGCAATATAGATTGGCACTACATAGTTCAACAGTTGTTGTTGTTTTTTTTTTAATGTAAGGACACGTTCCTACTCACAGAGGATTTGCTAACTCGGCACTGATGTTGGGTCACACAGAGTACTATATGTATCTATGAAAAGGATGAAAGAAAGAAAGACTTATTAATGCTGATAGTCATCTTTTTCTTTTTTTTTCTTTATTCATGTTCACAAATACTTGAAATTGAGGAATACTCAAAACAAACACAGAAACAAAAGCATAGGGTTATCCTGAATTCTGTATTCCTGAAGAAAAATGACAGAAAGGAGATTTATTTTGGATTCACATCCATACTGCTTTCCCTTTCAGAAAGCCTGGCTTTCCAAGTTCATCCAGTATAGTGGTTTCGGCCACTATCATATCCTCCAGGGAATGCTGAGAAATTAGTTACAAAGACTGAACACCATGCACATTGTGCTGTTTATAAGTCTGGTTGAGAACTAAATAAGGACAGGAGCACAGCTGCAGACACACAGCAGGTAGAAAATCACTTAAGAGATAATGAAAAGTAGCAGGATAAGAAGTTTGGATGGAAAGAAAAAGTTCAGCACCTGAGGTGAAACCCTGGAGTGGCAACGTAGACTGGGAAAGAGACAGAATACTTAAATTCTACTTCAAAATCCTCAATCTGGAAAAAGCAGGATCTGTAAAATATTACTTATAATTAAAAGATGGTGAAACCTGGTATAGGGTAAATGACAATGCATTCTGAATGCACACATCTAACTTTCGGTTCTAGTCAGTCACTGACTTGTATGTGACTTTAAGGAAGCTGTTTACCCTCTTCTGAGCCATCCTTAAAGCGACAGTGGCAGACTACAAGTTTCAGTGGTGCATAATTTTTAAATTATAAAAGTTTATAAATTCTAAGTATAAACATTGTTAAAGAGCTATACAAAGAAGAACATCAGACACCTAACTAGATAATAACCACAGGCTTTTAACAGAATCTTACAGTGGCCACATTAATTTCCTGTGGAGTATCCCTGAGCATTGATGTGAACTCTTAGATCGTTCCACATCAGTGAGATGAGGTGCCACCTAATGAGGGAGATATCTGCATCTAGAGTGCTCTAATGTTGAACTGATACTCAATCTCTAGTAGTTTCTACCCCTTGATCCAGCTCTATCCTCAAAATAGTATAAAAGAAATACATTTCCTCTTTAAATATTTAAAACAGCATTTTGATCTTTTTAAGTTTTATCATATCTAGGTTATGAAAATTCTTGTTTCCTTCAGTTATTGCTCATTTACATGATGTCAGAGGTTGAAAAGCAAAAGGATTACTTATTTCTAAACAGGCTTAAGCTCTCAGTATCGGTTTTAAATGGTGATACCCTGACTGCAATGAATGAGACAGGGACCCCAAATTTTAAATAACCCCATATGATTAGTATTAAGGATGATACAAGAAACTTCAGTTTCTAAGCCCATTTGCTAACAAACTCAAAGAAAAGCAAGTAAGATTGAACTACATCAAATGCTGATATCTGATGCATGCGAGTCTCAAGGACAGACAGTGATTATACAAAAAAATCAAACCAAAGCCCTTCTCATAATTTACATCATTTAATGGAAACTGGCAATTGGACAAAACAGATCATTCTCACTGTGGAAGGACTGGTTCTTAGGGAATCAGCCCTCTGCTCTGCGCAAAGGCAAATCCATATTTAAATTTACTATAGACAATATTCCTTCCTATATAATCTACAGGTTAGTGCCTATCAAAATCATCTCTCATCCTTTGCGCCCTTTTCAGTTGGGTAAAACCACCCAGCGATATCCCATTTCTCCTTATCTGTACATGTTTCCTCTCCACCTTTCACTTAGGTGAGATGTAGCATTTTTTTCAGGTTTGGTATTCATCTGCTTTTGCATGCTGGACAGTAGAAAAGACTACTGTGTAGTATAGTCTTGATAACAAGATATAGTCTTGATAACAATATGTTATGAAAAGTCTTAAATCGATTGTTGTTTTTTCCTTGCTCATGTATGTGGACTTTGTCACAATATATCAAGAGCCCACAAGAAGAAATGATTTATATCTGGAGACTTCCAAGAAACATTTCTGATGTGGCCAATTAGATTAGCAGGCATACTTTCTTCCCTCTCTCAGTACTGTCTATCTTACCATGAAAAGTGGGCTTTTAGTCATGGAAGGAGAAACTTTAACTGGGGATGATTATAAAATGTGCAGGTATTGGAAGTTTTTCCATGCTAAAGAGCTTTGGTCAAAATGTAGTTGAGTGTGCCAAGATGGAGGTAATAATGGATATCTCTTCTACATTGCAAATTAGCACTATAATCCCAATAAAATCTCTAAATCCTGTGATCCTGTGAGTCACATCAATCTCTGTCCATCCTTGTATTTTCTTAGACCTCCATAGAATGTACTGTGATGTGTGTATGTGTGTAAGTGACAGACCAGGGATACTGGACACAGTAGTTAAGAGGCTCTGGTCCTGAATAGAAGAAAAGAATAGGTGCTAAGGAACACCAGTTGTCTTATAATTCTCAGATTAAAAGAAGGGCAGTAAGTAGAATCCTTACCCAAACACAAATCAAACAGAATTCCTGGGGCTGTGGGGGAATGGTGTGTATGCGTGGTAGAGTATAT
This sequence comes from Taxidea taxus jeffersonii, assembly GCA_003697995.1. Classification (NCBI taxonomy): domain Eukaryota; kingdom Metazoa; phylum Chordata; class Mammalia; order Carnivora; family Mustelidae; genus Taxidea; species Taxidea taxus. Next base: position 20,107 of record RCUC01111946.1, read on the forward strand.
CTGATTGTATATATCAGAGTAGCTCAATATGGTGATGACAGGTGGGTCAGGGAAAAGACTTATTGAGTGGGTCAGTGAAAGTATGCTTTTATAAATCTGAATTTAGCTATTTTATATTTGACTGCTTCCATCATTCAGTGTATTCACCATTCCTCATTGTTTTGTATCATCTAGATCACAAAAATATTTTTATTTAAGTCACTACTAAAATTTTTGAAAATGCTTGAGGAAAGCAAAGGATACAGGATGAGCCTATAGACTTTTGTCAATCAATCAAGCTTCATTTTCAAGAAACTTGCTATTCAATTATAAAACTCAGCTAATTCTATTTTTCATAGTTCCTCTTTTTGGGCTATCGGGAGCCATTAAACTAATTGTTAATATGAAGATAATGCAATTGATATAGCGTATCTTCCTTAATACTGATTCTTCTCCCCAGAGTATGCTAGTATCATAAAAAATGAAATGAGCTTAGCTTAGAATGTATTTTTATTTGTTTATACGTTTGGTGAACACAATTTGGTTTCTAGTGATTGACTCTTTCTTTTTTTAATAATGCAACAGCCATCTACTTAACAACCTTTTTAAATGTTTGCCCAGAAATAATATTGTTTATAATATTCTTCACTTTTTAAAAATCAGAAAATTTCTGTTTCTAGTCTTCTTCTATATCTTCTGTTTGTTATCATTCTTCAAAGAATAAAAGGGTTCCAACATAACATTTGAATGTTCTGGGAGGTAAATTTATTCTGAAGAAGAGGCTTGAAATCATTTAGAGGAATTCTGTGTTCTTATTTAATTTCCTTATCTCTTTTTTAGTTCAGTTTCCTCATGAGTATTTGTTATGCCTTTACCATTTGAAAACATATTCTCCTTGATAGGGATAAAAACAAAATAGGCCAATAAGAGTTATGCATTATCCTGTGGAATCAAAAGGACACAGTTTTAAATCTAGTATAAAAAACATACATTAAAGGGGCGCCTGGGTGGCTCAGTGGGTTAAGCCGCTGCCTTCGGCTCAGGTCATGATCTCAAGGTCCTGGGATTGAGTCCCGCATTGGGCTCTCTTCTCAGCAGAGAGTCTGCCTGCCTCTCTGCCTACTTGTGATCTCTCTCTCTCTCTCTCTCTGTCAAATAAATAAATAAAATCTTTAAAGTATATATATATATATATACATATATATATATATACACATTAAAAGTTCTGCTGAGAATTTTTTTAATAATCCAAAAAGTTTGTTTTGAAAACACGACCAAAGAGTCAACAGACAACATATTTATTAAATGGTCTCTGTCTATGAGTGACTCATGGTCTGTGAAAATGCCCCTCACATTTACAAAGAAAATGGAAGATTGAACTTTTTAGCCTGGCAGCCAAATGAGTTAGACCTATTTTTCTTTTTTCTTTTCTCTTCTAAATGAATTGACTTGCATTTTAGCTGATTGATAGTCAAGACATATATGACAGAGGTAGAGGCATTTTTAATTGCTTAACTGAAAAGACTTAAACCCAAAGATTTTAATGAGTACCTACAACCTTAAGCAGCCTTAGTTAATTTCTCAGATACCATCATTTATGCAGCACCAGTAAAAGACATCTCCAAACTTCAATATTTCAACAACTAGATGAGCACTTTCGTTAAGATACTTCCTTAGCTTGTGAAAATATATTTGTAAATGTCACAGAACTAATGCCAACTTTTGCTTTCCTGATTTACTTTCAGGAAATTTAGTTTTGTAGTTGAATGTACATGCTTTTGGTTAAGACTGTATCTTTGAAAGAGAGAAGAGTTGTGACTTGCTTCTGGTGGAATGTCCCAGAGATCTATTGGTGACAAGGAAACAATTATATAATGGCTCAGAGGAGGAGTTGGTCACTCCAAGGCACGGCCATATCTGACTACTTAGCTGTATGGAGCAGAATCAGGTTATGTTACCAAAACAATTTTTCACTGGAATATACATGGAGAAAAGGTAGAAAGAAAAGCTGTCAAGTAGAAAGTGGAAATCTGGCCCATGGAAAAAAAAGAAAAAGAAAAGGGCAATGATATTGGCTGAGACAATAATTTTTGAAAACTGTATCTTTGAATGAAAAACAAACCGCAGGTTTGCAAAACAAAACACAAGAAAGCAAAATCCCACTTTTGATGGGATCTTTTCATTTGGCTAGTTTCAAAACCCAAAGAAATTATTTTTTGTTAAATATTTTGTGTCTTGATATGGGCTAAACCCTATAGGAACTGACAGACTCTTAAGAATTTTCAGGATGAACTTTTGCTGTGTTAGCTTGTACCGTGAGTATTCTAATTTTCAGTAACACAGCCCACTAGGGGCAGGGAACACAAGTCCTGAAATTCAGTGCAAGAGGATATAAAATCCAAGAGTTTACTCTTGCACAAAGATACTATGTGGGTTTAAACTGTATATTCTCCCATATTTCTCATCACAATTTTTAAGTTTAAAACTTACATATTACACATATTTTAAATTTATGAAAAACACGAACCTAAATTAAAATTAGTCTGCACAATTGCACTGCTCCTCAATATGGGGGGGAGATGATATTTTTTTTATGTATTATGGTAAAATAAATGGAGAAGTATTAAATTTGGAGATGTAAATGGTAAAAAGAATACTGTACTTGAGCAATTTTTTTTCCTGTAGTTTTGTCAATAGTTTCTTCTGCAAATTGTGTGCGGTAAGCTAGCCACATGAAATAAATGACTTTGGCCTTAGCTGAATGCTACTGTCTGTACTACATCATAACCCCAGCCTGCTGATAATAAGCCTTACTTGGCTGTAATCTACATCCAGTGGCATTTGGAAAACTGCAATAATGATGATGAAATTAAAACCCCAGAATTTAAGTAGCACATAGGTCAGTGTGCAGTAAAAATGTAGGTAAGAATAATAATGACTTCTAGAATGCTTGTGTTCATTGGTGAAGGCTGAGCTAATTAGGACAGGAAGCTGAAATATATTATTTCTTTTTTGAATGGTTCCAAATAGAATGGCCTCGAATAAGCATAAGCAAATTCAGAAGTTGTATCCTCTTAAAGCAATAATATACACAATAATTCCATATTTACATCTGTATACCTTTTGACTTCTACTGACCTAGGTGGTTCTTAATGAAGCTCTTTTTTAATTTAAGGGTCTGCTACTAGCAATAATTAAAATTGGGCAATGTATCTTTAATAGTCCTGGCAAGGATTACCTTCGCTATATATACTAGCTCCAGAACAGCCTTTCTCAGTCTATATCTGTAATGTCTCTCCCTTAGTTTGGAGTATGTTGGCCTACTCACCTGAATCCTACCCAAACCCCCATGATTTGGAATTAGCCATGTGGAAATGTGGAAATCCAGAGAAGAAAGACTCTACTTCCTTTTTCTTTACTTATCTCTTTCTTTCTCTTCCTTCCTTCTTTCTTTCTCTTTCCCTTCCTCCCTCCTTCCCTTCCTCCTTCTCTCCCTCCTCCCTCCCTCCCTCCCTTCCTTCCTTAAGATTTATTTATATAGTTGAGAGAGAGAGATAGATAGGAGAGGGGCAGAGGGAGATGGAGATAGAGGATCTCAAGCAGACTTCCTGCTGAGGGCAGAGCCTGAAAAGAGGCAGGGGAGGGTGGGGGGTGGGGAGTGCTGGGTCTCACAACACTGATATCATGACCTGAGGCAAAATCAAGAGTTAGATGCTTAACCTACTGAGCCACCCATGTACCCCCTTTTCCTTTTTTTGTACACACACTGAAAGGGGTTGTTGTGTCTTTTATTGTTTTGGTTGAATTGTGCATTAACCAAATTAAGCAAGTGCCTTCATTCTAGGATTTCTCATTCTTTTCTCCATGTAGTGTGATCTTTCAAGGGGGTAATTGATATAATTCAATCCACATATCAACTAATTTCATCACCTACCATTTTTAGTGTCTCTAAGGACACTATTATTCCATGGAATCCAATTTGGGAAAAAAAAATAAAATATGGGGCGCCTGGGTGGCTCAGTGGGTTAAAGCCTCTGCCTTCAGCTAGGGTCATGATCCCAGTGTCCTGGGATCAAGCCCCGCATCGGGCTCTCTGCTCAGTGGAGAGCCTGCTTCCTCCTCTCTCTCTGCCTGCCTCTCTGCCTACTTGTGATCTCTGTCTATCAAATAAATAAATAAAAATATTTTTAAAAAAGTGATAAAATATGTTTTTTTTAAAAATCTCTGCCTAATCTTAATCTACTAGAAAACTTCATCTTAACTACTCTCAGATGCTCATTAATCTGGGTTAACTGGGTTTAAGTGGAATGACATTCCTCAGCTAAGCAAGTGATAAAACTGATGGAAAAAATATCTTTCAAGAGTCAGACAGACCATACAGTGAAAAACAATCAATGCGAATTTTCTTTATTCAGTATTTCTATTCATTATTGTTATAATGAACACACTGTATTCAAATTCTTAAAGCACAGAATAATTACCACTTTTTCAAGTCCACCGTTATTAAAGTCACTTCCTTAGATTTCCTATGGTGTGACAGCAATGGCCATAAATGGTCTCTGAACATCTTTTAGAACTAAATGCCAATTTGAACCTTTAATCAAAGCTGACAATGATTTTACATAGAAAACAACAACAAGACTTCCCTATCTGTAAGACAGGTAGATAGATCTGAAGAATTTAAAACAGAAACACTAAGTGATTTATTTACTGGATGTCAGCTGGACAGTTATGAGACACCAAATAAGTGAAAAAGAGAGAGCACATATTATCACTTTATTTGGCACCGTATCAACCAAAAATTATTAACTGTTTCATTGACCAATTCTATTTTTTTTCCTTAGAAATCAGCTCTAAGTATATTTTTCAAGAGCTCAATAACTTTAAGTCTTTCCTCCAGAAGGTATGAAATAGTATACAGGTGTATAATTATTCACTCAATAGGATCTTTTTTGTTAAAATAATTAGCCTCTCATTCTTTCAAGTCCTCCCTACTACCGACTTTCAAATAGCAAGGAGGAGTAATTTTGCAGTGTCATATTTTACCATTCAGACATATGGAAAAGAAAGAATGAAATTTAGTCCTAAATGACAGCAAATACTTAAAAAATATTTTGAGTAAATAAATTAAAATATTTATAGACTTCTCTTATCTGGAAAAGTTGTAATTTAAGTAGCTCACTGGTATCCCTATTTGGGGGTGTTTTGCTTCCCAAATATGCATGATCATCTGAGCTGTATTTTTCATCTTCAGTATCATATATATATATATATATATATATATATATATACACACACACATATACATGTATATATATATAATGCATGCATATACACACACATATATATGGTGTTATATTTTATATATGTCTATCACAATTTTGCCTTTTTACTATTAGAGAACAAATGTTAAATATGATTTTTATCATAATTTTAAACTTGGGTCTATTATTTAGAACCTGACAAACAGTCCTGTTTTGCTAATACTACAAGACGTTACAACCCCTTCCTTTGTATATATATTTTTAAAAAATAAGGAGTTATATTCCTCCATCTATGGGTGAGTTTTCACATAGTCATAGGTCAGGGAGCGAACCAGGCAATATAATTAGGTCAAATAGCAAAGCAAAATATGAGTTGGTCCCTGTTGCACAGCCTAGAGATACACTGGGCAAGTACCTGCTTCTTTTGGCAGGCAATCCACCCATATAATTTAGTACCATGATCTCTTTCAGAGTTTGAGCTGAACTTTGCATGCTCCTCCTGCAGAGCATAGAGATGTGTACACAGTGAGCTTCTGAAAAAGGTCTGAGAATGATAAAACATGTGTATGTACTAAGTTATTTGATAAATACATGCCATCCATTTCAACTATTTTATGTAATCCAAACCCAACTTCAACAGAGAAATTTTTCAACAAGTAAATTTTATTCCAGACTACAAAATCTAAACCCCCAGGGACATTCGTCAACTCTACTTTTTCTCTTCACAACTATTTCCTCCTGTACCCTGTCATAA
>RCUC01111947.1:0-14985 GCA_003697995.1 Taxidea taxus jeffersonii
TTGCTGCGGTGGCTGCTTCAACTTCCCACGGGCGTTCACCGGCTTACAACACCTCGCCTCACCGGGGAGGGAGACAGCACTGCAGAGGGGGGTTCCAGGGCACCCACAGGCAAGAGGAAAAGCAGGCTCTGCTGCAAAAACCACCGCCCCCTCTCAAGTGCATGCACTTCAACTCTTCCTTCCTTTCTACACTGCCAGCTAGAATTTACAGCACTTTCCCTACAGCAAATGCTAGGGATCGGGAAAGCTGTCAGGGCTATTATTTCCTTTTTCTCTTCCACATTGATTTCATCTGAGACTGAACATATCAGCAATTATGCCTGTCAAATCCAGGCTGAAACTTCCTATACAATTTTTAAACTATCCCCTGTTGACACCAGGCCATCTGGAGTTCGGTCTTCTTTACGAATCCCCATATGTACACAATCAGACCCGGCTGGTGACTGCAGGGGTCTCGTTTCAGGGCTCCTCCTCCAAGGGTGCAAGCCAGGTAGTGTTCCTCATAAGGATAAATACGAAAATGAGAAGGACGTGCTTATGAGAAAAAGAAAAGGAAAACCAGTAAACGGTGTGGCAGTAAAAGTTGTATTCAGCTGGGCTGGGAACGCTTGCTCAAAACAAATGTGTGATCCAGTGTTTGGTGTGTGTGTGTGTGTGTGTATACACACACATATATAACTAGAAGACTATAAAACTCAAAAGCATGGTAAAAGTTGGGCTTTTAGGGGTGCCCGGCAGGGAGTGGGGTGCAGTCAGTTAAGCATTGGGTTCTTGATTTCCACGCAGGTCATGATCTTGGGGTGGTGGGATTGAGTCCCCAGCTGGGCTCTCTGATCAGCTGGGAGTTGGCTTGAGATTCTCTCTCTCCTTCTTCCACTGCCCCTCCCCCCACTCACTCTCTCTCCCTAAAATAAATAAATAAGGAGGAGCTGGGTGGCTCAGTCCTTAGGCATCTGCCTTTGGGTCAGGTCATGATCCCAGGGTCCTGGGATGGAGCCCCACATGGAGTTCCCTGCTCAGCAGGAGGCCTGCTTCTCCCTCTCCCTCTGCCCCTGCTTGTGCTCCCTCTCTCGTTGCCTCTCCATTGCTGTCAAATAAATTAATTAAAAATCTTTTTTAAAATAATAAATATTAATAAATAAATATTTAAAAAGAGAGAGAGATGTTTCTATATACTTTTTAACACGCCTGTTTTCCAAGGTCTCAATAGTAACCTGTATTGCTTTTGTTATATAATAACAGAGAAGTTTTAAAGTAGCATGAGATGGACTGCAGAGAGAGTGTGTAAGGAACAGAGGTCTCTTTACAGAACCCAAAGAGCCAAGTGTATATAAACAGAAGGAAAAGTACAACGGTATGTAAATAAGCATACAGGGAGCTCAGGAAGATAGAGCTGAGCTAGTGAAACTGGCAGAGCTGGAATCACCACCCCCGCATATTTTCATCCACACCCAAGATGATATTTACATAAACTCGCTATCTGAGACGTCTCATGTTACTGTCTTGCCATTTAAGCAGCCCTGACACTCCAACAGAGTCTTCTTTACAACCCTATATTGAGCACCTTAACCTCACTCTGGCAGATAAATTCAAAGGGCAGTAAATTATAAAACAGGGAGTCTATTTTGGTAACAGCTCAGAACAGAAGAACTCACCAAACTTTTCCAAATGCCCCGATTTTTTGCAGAGAGAGAAGGGACCAAGGGAAAAGACGAGATGGTTTAAAACAAACACCAACAAAAATACCATTCCCTCCTTTCAAGCCAATAGCACTAAATCGTAACTGCCTTGTAAATCTCCCAATTTATGCTCCATGTAAATCTCCAACAGGAGTTCTCTTACTGAACCCTCCCCTAGAAAGTGCTTGGCAGGATGTTTATAGAATCATTACTGGAACATTTTTCTCTGCAAGAAAAAAAAAAAGTCTTGGCCGCGGTTCCATTCTTTAGGGGTACAAAAATGTATTTCAGGAGGCAGTAAGCCTTTTTATTAAAAAAAGGGGGGGGCTCAAGTTCCAACCATAATTATATTCTCACAAAGAAATTGAGAAATGGGATTTTTTTTTTTTTTTGGTAGATCAATGGCTTTATCCAAGCAACAGCTCATGAATAAATCTCTTTTTAAAGATCTAAAATGTGACACAAGCTCATTATTAGAAAATATTCAGATAACTAAGTGTATAGCTTTAAGGAGGGAAATTGTGGTACAGTGTTCTGAACAGGAGCTGCATTCTCAATGATGTATCTTTTTTTTTTAATTATTGGGAAAGTACATTTTTGGTTAGATTAAAGTGTATCTTCTCTGAGATCCCTTTTCCTACATATTTCAACTGTAACAAAATAATGCAACACTAATCTCTAAGACTTTTTTCGGTTATAGATGTTTTTCCTCAGTAAATCAATGCAAAGGCTAATCGGGGTGGAAGGTGACTATCTCTTGTGGTTATAAATACATTTGCATTGCTATCAATCTTTTCCACTACCAGTGTTAAACGAGGCTGAAAAACCTAGGGGAAAAAAAAAAAGTTCAACGTTAGCACATAGTAAATGCTGCCATCAAGTGGCCAAATAGAGAGTTGCTTCAACAACAACAAAAAAGTTGTCCACCAAATTGCTAACACAATGTTTCAAACCTGGAATTAATCTTACTCAGTACGATGACCATTTTTATCATAAACGGGGGCCTTAAAACTACGACTGCTGGGTAAAAGGTGCCCCATGGCCTGTTTTGAACAGCCCACAGGCTAAAAATGTGGCCCAGAAAGCCAAAAACAAAAACTACAATAATACTCAACAAGTGAATATTCTTTAGGGTATTAGCATTAGTAGTTTATTACTAAATCATATGCCCTCACCGCAAAACCAGTCTAAGGCAACGTTTTATGTTGGTGGCATTGAACTTGAACTATTAAATATTAAAGGGCATTGAACTCTATCTTCTGATGTTAAGAAAGAAATTGTTTTAATAATATTAGCACCTAACATGGACAGTTTTTAAAACTTTCATTGTTCATTGCCTATAATTAACGTTGAAGAAGATAGAATGTCTGAGTGATGAGAAACACCTTGCATGGAACTCAGCCTGATATGTTCCCATAGTAGGTGGTGGGAGGTATAGGTGTTTAACGTATAAAAGATGGGTTCCCATATCTCTATGATTAATTGTAAATTAACTTATTTTCATTTTGCATGGTGGGGAAGAAAAGTATGAAATAGAGGAGATAATTACAAAAACATGTAAATTTTTGAATCAACGTTAATATCAAGATATTAACAATGTTCGTGAGAAAAATCATTCTTTTCTTTCACACCAGTGAAAGCACTGAGCCCAAGTGGGTATGTTTATTCTCAAAGAACTTCTAAGTGATGCAGGCAATTAGATAGTTCATCATTGCTCAATGAACAAACACATTTTAAATATACATTTCATAGGCAACAGAATTTTGGAAGAGCTTGTTCTGAGGTTCTCAAAATTCTATAAAACCTATGACATAAAGTAGTTCTCAAATTTTGGTCAAAAGACCACCTGCAAAGGAATCACATCAAATGCTTATTAAAAAATGGGATTCTTAGGGGCATCTGGGTGGTTGAGATGGTTAAGCATCTGTCTTTAGCTTAGGTCGTCTTCCCAGGGTCCTGGGATCAGAATCTCACGTCGGGTACCCTGCTCAACGGGGAATCTGCTTCTCCCTCTGCCCCTCCTCCTGCTCATGCTCTCTCTCGCTCATTCTCTCTCACTCTCACTCTCTCAAATAAATAAAATATTTTTAAAAAGTGAGATTCTTAGACCTTATCTTGGACCTACTGAGTCAGAATTCCAAGAGAGGAAGCAATGGAATCTGAATTTTTAATAAATTCCTTAAGTTACTTTTATGATGTTATAGTTTAGGAACCTCAACATTTTAGTAAATGAGAGACAAAAACGATCTCATTTTCCTAAGATCACAAAGTGAGGATTAGAATCAGAAACAGAAACTAGTCCTCTGCCCTTCAGCCCAAAATTCATTATCCTATACTATATAAACTGGGGAATAATTTACCATATCAGATCTCAAAATCTTTGCATGATGATAGGGAGCTATTGACTGCATACAGAAGAGACACTTCATAAGTATGTCTTATGCTCTTTAATAAGTTTTTAAAAAGGAAAAAAAGGAGCTACATTATTAACAAGAAGGTATAACAGCATGAGTTTTCCTTTCTCACTATGCATCACTATTAAAACTAATAAAACTGACATTACTTTGAAGACAACAGTGCAAAATGGTCTCCACTCCTTTGTTGACTATGAAGCGAAACAAAAACAAGGTCAAGAAACAGAAATCAAAAGATGAACCAACGGGTCAGACTGTTTGCCCAAAGAGAGGAAAGATAATTCCTTCCAAAACTGAAGACCAGACATGGTGTGACTTTGCCAGCCCCTGAAACTGGACTGGTCTTCTGCCTTGCTTTGACCAGAAGAATACAGCACAAAGGGTGCTTTGAGACTTCCTCAGCTCAGCCATGAGAAGTCTTGAAGCTCCTCACCCTCTCGGAACACAGAGAGCATCCTACAATGAAGAGAGCAAGGATGAAAACCATGTGGAGAGGCCCAGGCAAGCCAGCTCTCTCAGCCGTCACAGAGGCATCTCCAGCCTACCACAGCCACATCAATGAACCCAGGTGAGACCAGCAGAACTGCCCAGGCAACCAACAGAATTAGAAGCCGTAATAAGTTGTGGTTGATTGAAGCAGTTTTGGGGTGGTTGTTACATAACAACAGATAATTAATACACCAAGGAACAACCATAACCCTAAACCATAATATATGAAGCAACAATTACAATATTCAACCACAGCTGCTGCCAAATACAATGAAAGCAGTACAAACACAGAGGAGGGCTCCAGGAAGAGACCCAAGCCTCTATAGGCTCCAAGCAGAGTGAGGCATTTGTCACACTAGGTGGTGGAAATATACCAAGACAGGATCACTCTTCACCTGAATGTCCAACTGGGTTTATGAAGAAGCTATGGGACCCTCAGGAAACCTTACTTTATATGACAGGGTAGTAGAATACCCAGGGTATTCTGGATATTCAGCATACCAGCTGGGTACCCAGCTGAATAAGAAAGCATACACATGTGCCATCTTTTCAAGAGCTACTGAAAGTGAAACAGGGTGTTGGAGAAACTCTCATTGATAAGGAGTCCTGCAGAGAAGCAGGGAGAATCACTATGAGAAAAAGGGAAGAAAGGAATGAAGGAAGAAAAAAAAAATTGTAGATTCACTGCATGCCGAGAGACTTCTGGCTAACTCTAAGAGAGTTGATTAAATACGCAGGGTAGAACATTAGTGGGAATGTGCTCAAAAGCCATGGTCTATATAAAATTCAAACGTCTTGCTGCACTCTACCTGGGCCCCCACTGTACTAGCCATCATCAAAGAGCTGATTCAGGAGTGTGTTACAGATGAATAGTAGAAAAAAAATCAGCTGGAGCTTATAGAAAAGTAGTACCAAAAGCCTGAGAAAAAGAATATGGCAAGCAGAAGGCAGATAAGAAGTTGCAAGACTCTAATATGCATCAGGCCAAAAATGATAAAACACTACTCTTCAAATAAGTTATTTCTAAAATCACAACCCTTCTGAAGCAAGAATTCAGACAAGATATAGTAGGGGGGAAAAAAAATCACAAAATAAATGTAATGAAAAGTGATGTGTCAAAGTCAAAAAAAAAAAAAAAGAAGAGAAAAATGCAATTAAATGCAACATAAATGAAGGTTAAATAAAGGTATTAAAAGGAGAAAAACAAGCCATTTCTAAAAGTACAGAAATACAGAAGAGCATAGGTATTTTTTTTTAAGTATTTGAAAGGAAATTACTGTTCTGGAGCCAAAGGAGATCCAACACATATATAATTGACATTCCTAAATAAGAAACATAAAAATAAATATTCAAAGATCTAATAAAAGAAAAATTCCTGAAACAAAGGAAGAAACAAACATGTAGATAAGAATGAGGACACTGCATACCAGAAAAACAGTTGCTAAAGAATGATCAGCACATAACCTGAGAAAGTTATTGGGATTTAATGTTACAGTATTCTATAGGGGACAAGAAAGAATCGATTTTTCCTATAAGAAAGAATAAAATTTGGCTGGCCTCCAAGTTTAAAAAAAAAAAAGGTCACTGTAGAAGGCAACAGAGGGATATCTACTAAGTCTTCAGGGAAGGAAAAAAGAAACCAAGAATGTTCAATCTAAAAAGTTTTCATTTCAAGAATAAAGTCATTGACAGCTAATAAGAAACATACAAGAAATCAGGAACATATCTCCTTTGAGCTCTTTTTTAAAACAATACCTGCAGTATGCTATCCCATAAATTTAGAGATAAATGGAGAAATTGTTGTACAGACTATAAGAATTATCTGTAGAACAGAATATAAATGTAATAGACCACAACAATTTAGAAATAATACTACAATCTTACCTCAGGTAACATAAGGGAAGGAGAAGTAGAAGTTGGAAGAAAGAAAAAACATACTCATCTCTCTCTTTGAAGAGGAGTCAAATAGATATTGAATTTTAAAGCAACAGCTCATTAAATCATGATTTAAATATATAAACACTTGAAAAAATATGAACACCTCGGACCAAGTGGCAAATAAAAATGATCAAAAAATAAAAGCAGATCGGGGCACCTGTGTGCCTCAGTCTATTGAGCGTCTGACTCTTGATCTCAGTTCCGAGTCTTGACCTCAGGGTAATGAGCTGGAGTTCTGCACTGGGCAGACTGGGCATGCCACACACTGGGCATGGAGCCTACTTTAAAAAAAAAAAAAAACCAAAAAACTAAAAACTGATCATAAGAAAATGATCATAATGATCTTATGATCAAAATGATCATAAGAAAATCTAATTTCCTTATTAGATCAAAAAGGAAAAATCATCCTCTAGCGATCAGAGTGATTCCACAAAGACCAAAGAAAAAGGAAAGGAAATTGCTGGTCAAGGAGGAGCCAGAAATCGAGCCAATGTCCATGGATTTCCTCTTCCTTCCTCCAAGGTGAGGGCAATAAAGCCCATTCCCCTCCTGCAGAAGGTGCATCATCCAGACTCGGAAACCAAAATTAAACAATTATAATAAATCATAGCCCCATTTCAATACACCTCATTGCCTCATTCGACATTTATTCAACAGAATTAATAGTGTCAAAGAACACAAAAGATACTTTTCACTGTAATTGTATTAATAAGTCAATTTAAAGTGAGAATTTAGATGAGTCTATTCAGAACTTTTTTAAAGATTATTTCTCTCAACAGTTGCCTTTCAGGGTTGCTTTTACAAAAATACTACCCTTTTTTATGTTGTTGGTTTTTTTTTTAACTATCTTTCATTTTTCTGGCACAAGGGTCAAGAGAGAGGAGAGGACAAAGGAGTTCATTTGAGAGGTGATGGTACTGGGTTAAGTTTGACATCCTTCCTCTCATCTTTGCATGATTTTCACAACTTGTTTCAATGATTGTTCACAAAAAGTTGGAGTAGTGGACAGCCCTGGAAAGCTGTGGTACAGACCTCTAGGAAAGGATGTCCTGATTTTATTCCAAGTAGCCTTGAAGAACTGGTAGGCTTGTGGAAACTATTAGGTGTTCCTGAGACTAGAAAACCACAGGACACCCAGTGACAACTTCCTTGTTCTCCATTAACTTGGGGGTGATGGCTCTTCCTCCTGAGGAAGCCATGGACAAGTGACAATCTAGGTCACCACTTGGAGCCAGAACAGGAAGCCACTAGGATATGAGTGAGGGAAGTTCTCCCAGGGAGATGGCAAGTTCAAAAGAAACCACAAACATCACAAAGCTGGACATACTAGTGAAGCAAGAAAACCTTGACAGAAAATTCTACTATGTACAGTGTGTACCCAAAGAAGGGAATAAATGGTCTCAGTTGGTTCAAATAACTAAAGTAATAAATATTACAGTTTTGTATACCTAACCATAAGCTCTTAAAATTCCTTCTAGCTAAGCTCTAACATTTGAAAGTGGATTCACTTCAACATTTCCACTAACATGGATCCAGCAGGTTTTGAGTGCTGCTGGAGCCCATAAAACAGAGATGAATCACCAGGAAAAGCTTATCTCTGTGGTCCTCTAAAAAAATTATGACACAGAATTCATACTACTTTCAGGAGCTGATAGATCATATCTAAATGAACTTTGAAAATGCATCACTTGGGTGTTATCCTGTGTGAGATTAGCTGGGAACATTATGTCTCTTGCTCTCTCTAGGACAAGGGACCCAAGAGGCATACTTAAAGAGGGAGGTGGCCACAGAAAGAGTAAAGGCAAAGACATCAAAGAATGACAAGCTCAACAGTAAACTAACAGTTGACTTTTCCTTACCAGCTAGACGTGCATGGAGCCAACAGTTTACTTTTAAGCCATGAACACCTTTATCAGAATCACCTCCTTGAGAAATTGCCTATGCCTTCATTTCACACAGTTCATCACACGAAAAAGAGAAGGCTAGCTGGATTTCATGTTCTCAAGTTCTAGGGTTTTCCTTTTCTCAAAGGAGAGCTAAGGACCTTTAATTTGAAAATACTAAGACAAGTGGCAAACGATGATCATAATGAAAACATGAAGTACCTCCATGTGGCAGGCCTTCTCATACACGCTACCAGCATATAATCCACAGTTCAATTCACAGAGCAAGTTCAAGGGCTTGAAAAGGAAATGGGGTTTTGTTTTAAGGGGTGAGATGGAGGATAGGCAAGGGAATGACTGGAAATCTCTAAGTTAGGGATAATGGTCTTCTCGAATAGAAGAGACCAGAATCTTCCTCCAACACAGTACCTTGGTAGAACAGAATGTGGAAACAATGAACCCTAGGAGCTATGGCCTAAGGGGACGACCAAAAAAAATTTAGTGGCTTAGTTTTTCCTAGGGGAAATAGATGTTCTGAAGAGCACACTAACTCCCTTTTAAATGTTCCAACTGGCCCAAAACCATGAACGGCTTCTGATCAACTATGCTTCACAGAAGACCAGAGCCCTTACCCCAGATTCCTGGCCTGATTAACTTCCAAACACTTGTTCAACTGTAGAGTTGGGACGAGCCTTTCAATCAAGACTGATAGTGGATATCTTGCCAACCTTTGTAAGCAGGAGCTCAGATTTAATTTGATTTAGGAAAATAAAGCAATATGATATTTTGTTATCTTCTACTTAACATAATTTTAATAAAACTTACTACATTTTAATACCTTACATGTGAGTATTATAGAACAAATACATCTCTGCCTCATTTGGCTTTCTCAGTGATATAGTCAACACAACCTTTCCCTCAGCAAAAATGTATTATGCTCAAATAACACCGCATTTAATTTAACTATTACCCAATGGCTTTAGCATACCATCTTTCTATTTGGACACTGTCCACAACATGGCTACTAAATGAATTTAAGTGTTAAGAAATATTGTGATCTAATAGCAGTGAGATGGAATCTATATGAGAGTGGGACAGAATTCTAAATTCCCAGTGAATCACTGTGCCGGCTTCAGACTTGCTGAAATTGACAGTCAATATGGTGGATGTTGATAGCTCAACGGTGCCGGTAGGCACTTATATTTACAAGCCAGCTCTGTCTATGTATAATGGCTCACACACATGTTAACACATGACGGAGCAGTTAAACTCCGTCAGGGGAAAAAGATGGTAACACTGAAAGCAAGGACAGTGTCTTCTGACCTTAGAGCATCTCTCTAAGCCATCCCTATCCTGATCCCCAGAACCTGTAAATGTTCTCTTATATGACACAAGGGACCTTGTGGATAATCAGGTGAGGATCTTGAGATGGGATTACCTGGGTTACCCAGATGAACCCTAAGTAATCCTAAGTGTCCTCATGAAAGGGAGGTAGGAAATCGAAAGACAGAGAAGTTAATGTGACTTTGGAAGCAAAGAGGGGAGAGATGCAATCACCCACCAAGGGGTAAGGGGGCAGCCTCTGGAACCTGGAAAAAGTAAGAATGGCTTCTCTCCTTGAGCTTCCAGAAGAAACCAGCCCTGCCAACAACCTGATTTTACCCCATGAAGTTGATTTCAGAATCCTGTCCTTCAGAAAAGTATGGCAATAAATTTGTGTCATTTTCAGCCACTAACTTTCAAAATCGGTTACAACTGCCATAAGAAACCAGTTCATATCTCTTCTTTCTCATATTCATTCAGAGTACTGAATCCTGAGTTTATGGTGCCTAATAATTTACATTGTGCTTTTACAGGGCTGGCCTAAGAGTTAAACTCCTCTAATGCTGAGATTAAATTATCCTTTGGGATTCAAGCATTTCAGTACTAGAGAGAGAGACCAGAAACCCATCCCCAGTGATGGTAATGAAAACATGGAGTTCCACCAGGGCCAGGCTCTCACACATATGGTCTGATGTGATCCTTGCTAGACCTTTGAAAGGCAGGGGCTACTTTCTCAGGATTTTATAGAAGAGTAAATGGGCCAGAAATGGAGTAACCTCTACATCCCCCTCAAACCACACCCCTGCCGAGGAGCTTTCCCTGAATCCCTCTCCTCCCTCCAAGGGTTGGGTAGCACCAGCTCAGCTTCCCCAAGCCCGCAATGCAGCATTTTGATGGGACTGAGTCCTCAGAGCACTCTGATTTTTAGTTAGTGTAACTGTTGGTTCCCCATGCCCACCCTCTCTCTCTATGCACAGCCTTGAAGACAATAACGAGGCTTCATTTATCTCTGTATCTCTGGATGGGCGGCTGGTATTTGGGTGGGATTTAATAAATGTGTGACAAAGGTAAGGATTAAGTAAGGAAGTACAAAATTCCCCAAAGGAGGAGGACGACCTGTGATCGCTCATCCACCTTTCCAGATAGGACATTGGGGATCTTCTGGATCTCCTCCAAGAATCCAGGGCTCCAACCAGCCTTCTCACTTAGGAACAGATCCAGAATATATACTTCAAACTCAAAAATCAGGCAGGAAATAAAAAATAAATAAATGGGGGCAGGGGGCACCTGGGTGGTTCAGTCAGTTAAGCATCTGACTCTTGATTTCAGCTCCAGTCCTGATCTCAGGATCCTGAGCCCTGCCTTGGGCTCTGTGCCCAGCAGGGAGTCAGCTTGAGATTCTCTTCCTGTCCCCCTGCCCCTCCCCCCTCTCTAAAATAAACCCCTGAGTCTTGGGGCCCCTGGATGGCTCAATGGGTTAAGCCTCTGCCTTCGGCTCAGGTCATGATCTCAGCGTCCTGGGATCGAGCCCCGCATCAGGCTCTGCTCGGCGGGGAGCCTGCTTCCCCCTCTCTCTCCTTGCCTCTGCCTACTTGTGATCTGTCAAATAAATAAATAGTCTTTAAAATAAACAAGTAAATAAATAATTATCTCTGATTCTTATCTCCAGCTGTTTCTAGCTAATAACTGTGGCTAACTTCAACATTACGTAAATTGGCCCTCCTAGGCAATCCCCTAAGATTCCCAGCACTTATCTAAAGGAGACTGTATACCATCTCTAGATAAAGTGCTTACACCATTTTTTTGACAACCTACCTGGTTGATAATATTTCTAGTCATTAATTTTCAGGCTCAGGAAGAGGCAATTCAGCCATTTTTCACAGCCCCGGAGAAGTCATACACATTTCTGCTGAATCGAGCACAAGATAATGCTACAAGACCCACTCAACTGAAACCCATCACCTCTGCCACCATACGTTGCTAACTATTAAAACAAAATGGGAATCGGTTTTTCAACTGATAGTTTGGCTAAAAGTCTCTCTTAGGCAGGTTTGACCTTTATATTATGAATTTCATTTTGCTGCGAGCTCTTACATTTATATTACTGCTTAACATGCGCTCTTCATAGAAACCTGCCCTAACAATTCCTAACTGTATTTATTCATGCTGAGCATTCTGCTTAACTACTCGCCTAAAATGCAGTACAGCCAGCAGAAAAATAACATTTCCTGTTATTTCGGAACGGTGAAGGTCAGACCAGTTTCATACACAGGGAAATGAAATGTTTTGTGTCTTTAGGCTGTGCGGTCTAATTTCAATGCTCTCCTTGCTGTCAATGGGAGTGCCTTCACCAGGTCCTTCTTTCACTGTGTTCTCTGTTGTCCTCCTCTGCCCTCTCCCCGGCACCTTTTTAACTGAGCAAGGTGACTTCTAACGCCCTACCATCCACAGGAGGTAAGTAACATGCACAGCACCGAAATTTTAGGTTAAGCATGGCCTTTGTTACTAGAAAGCAAGAATTACGTTCATGAAATCGTTCTGCAAAGTTCCCTAATCAGCGAGTTAATCCATTCAACAAAATTAAGTTATTTCATCTTCTACCCTATTTGAAGGAATGAGATGATCTCATGTATTGCCCCTGTTGGTTTCTAATTAAATTTGCACACAATGGTGACATAAGCCCATCCCCAATTTAAGGGGCCACTTTCCAAAGAGGTTTACAGCAAAGTGGCTCAATGCTTGGGCTCAGGAAGACCTAGACTGGAGACTTAGCTCTAGTCAGTTAATTTGCTGTATGAACACAAGGCAGGCTACCTCCTTGGTGCTGTATTCAGCAAAATGAATGCCCACTCTTTTATTATGATAACCCCTTTGCTTATGTTTGTGGCAAAATAAACCTCAGCACAATTGCAGAATTTGCAAATATTTTCTCCATTGAAAAGGCACTCTGTTTTGAAATCAGGTCAGGACCCCTGGAATATGAGAAGGGAAGTTCTATAGGACCAGGCAGTGTGTCAAAGTCTGTGCCCACACACAGGGTTGGCAACCTACAATGCAAAAAGAACACAGCAAGCTTAGGTGGGTTGGGGACAAGAGTCAAAATTAGGTGGTTCCAACCTTGCCTGTGAGGCAAAGCAACAAGTAAGATCCCAGGGATCTTCAAAGACAGGCATGTAAGTGGCCTGATGATCTTCCACTGGCTTCCAACCACCACTATCACAATTCACCATTAGGTTAGAGATCAGAGGGCAAGAAGGACCTGGGGCTGTCACTACCTCCTCAAGAATTTGATCTATATCCAGCTTATAACTCTCCCATACATCATCCTATTACATATGGACATGAGAAAGTTCTCCAGTGTGTTTTCCACAGTGGGTTGAAGTGTGGCTCCCAAAATATCTATCTACCCAAAACCTGTGGCTGTGACCTTATTTGATAAAAAAGAGTTCTTTCCATTGTAGTTAATGATCTCAAGATGAGATCATGCTGACTGAACACGTGGGCCTTAAATCCAGCAACAATGTCGTTGCTACAGACAGAAAAGAAGACAGAGACACAATGTGGAAGGCCATGAGACAGGAGGCGCACACACAGGGTCCCGGAGGAGCTGCGAGGTTGGAAGCCTGACTCTAGTCCTAGAAGGGAATCAAACTATTCCTTTATTCAGCAGGTCTTTTATGGAGGACCACATTTGATGGGTATGGTCCAATCATTTCATAAAAGGTATGGAGTAGGAAGCTAGTTCTCTGATTTGTGCACCACCTGAATACCTTGGACAGCACTCCTAACTCCAGGTCTTACCAAACAATCGATTTGAGAACGTTAACATCTCACCTTGTTGAGGATCTCGTGTCAGGAAACACAGAAGTACAGAGCCATTAGGAGAACACCCGGGTCTTCCACTGGGAAAGTCCATGCCTGGAGCAAAAAGGCAATACTTCTTCACCTTCAGGCAGTTGCCTTTCATGCTTCCCTGGCACTTTTCTGTGGCCGATGACATATAGTAAAAATAAATTCAGACTCCAGTGTTTCTGACTTAAAGTGTCATCATGTCATTAACTCAGTATCTCCCTTCTAGGAGGTGACAAGGACAGTGAGTATCAGTCCTCAGTGAAAGAGAAGGCTGATATCAGTCACAGGAGTTTGCAAACCTCCAGCATTACAGAGAGGTCATCAAATGAGGAGTGAAATCAACAACTCCTTCCTTACAAAGGCAAGATCTGGGGGGGCATGGCAGAGCACTGGAGAGTCCCTACAGCCTACTGACAACCAGCCATAGCAAGGGAGGTGGGGCTAAGTAAGGAAAAAGTGACACACTCAAAGAAAAATCTACCTGACAGAGTGAAAAAAGACAAGAGAGATGGAGGACAGGAACCAGTTTCTGGTGAGATGAGATGTACACGGGAAATCAGAACGCAAGAAATCCTGGGGCACAGGAAATTTCAGTGCAACCCATCAAGAAGTTCTGCAAGATCATGACGGAATCCAGCCTACAAGCGGTGCTGGTCTTTCATCTGCGAAGCCCACAGAGACTATTAATTAATCCAGCTCACTCTTGTGACCCTTCCACTCTACTCCATCTTCAAAGAAATAGATGGCCCACTAAAAAAAAATGGAATCCCAAGGCTCTTCTATTCATCACTGACTATATTTTCATGCTGTCTACTCTGTTCTTTGCAGTGTCTAACGTTGTCTTGATTTCTCCTAGGGTTTTATTTTTCTCTCCCATATCTTTTTGAGCTCTACCAGTTCACTATTCATCTCTTCCTGCTGTTTTATCATTTTGCCTTAGCGCTTTTTCATCTCCTCACAACACTCCTATTTCAAAAGCTCGCATCTTCTTTATTTTGCCAAGTGACTCAGTTTTCCCTCCCTTTTTTTCAAAAGCCTTAATTCCAAGATAATTACTGGAAATAAGACAACATGAAATATGTAAAGAGATGTTCCAAGAAAAAAAAATCCTAAAATATATTAAAAAACTCTTCAAGAAGAAAATGTAAGACAACCAAATACTACACCAGAAACACCATACCATAAAGCACATATACTTGATGGTACTATATATATACTATATATATAGACACACATATATGTCACCATATATTTACAAATCACTATATATATACACACATATGTCACCATATATTTTATCACTATATATACACACATATATGTCACTACATATATCACTATATATATACACACACATATATGTCACCATATATATGTAACTATACACACACATCACCATATATATAT
>RCUC01111949.1:0-16632 GCA_003697995.1 Taxidea taxus jeffersonii
TGACTTAGGATACTCGAAGCAACTCTGAGGAAAAAGGTAAAAGTGGAGGGCTAATATGTGATTTTAGAAGTTATTATAAAGCTATAGTAATAAAAACAACTTAGTATTAAATAAAAAGCATCTGCATAGTTAAGGGAACAATCAACAAAACAATCAACAAACAAAAACAAATCAAAAAACAATCAACAAAACAAAATCAACATACTGAATGGGAGAAGATATTTGCAAATGACATATCTGATAAAGGGCTAGTATCCAAACTATATAAAGAATTTATATAACTCACCACCCAAAAAACAAGTAATCCAATGAAAACATGGGCAGAAGACACGAACAGACAGACATTTCTCCAGAGAAGACGTCCAGATGGCCAATAGACACATGAAGAGATGCTCAACATCACTCGCCATCAGGGAAATGTAAATCAAAACGACAATGAGATATCACACCTGTCCGAATGGCTAAAACCAACAGCCCCAGAAACAAGTTTCAAGGTTGTTGGCAAGGATGTGGAGAAAAAGGAACTTTGCATAAGCAAAGTGGTGCAGCCTCTGTGGAGAACAGTATGGAGAGGTTCCTCAAAAAATTAAAAATAGAACTAACCTATGATCCAGTTATTGTACCACTGAGTATTTACCCAAAAAAATACAAAAACACTAATTCAAAGGGATAAGTGAACGTCTCTGTTTAGAGAATCATTATTTACAATAACCAAATTAGGGAAACAGGTCAAGTGTTCATTGACTAACGAATAGATAAAGAATATCATACATATATATGTATACATATATATATATAGAAAAGGCAAACTCATATATAGGAACAGAAAGCAGATCAGTGGTTACCTGGGGAGAGGAGGGGCTACCAAGGGGCACAGGAAACTTCAGGGGTGATGGGTATCTTCATTACCTTGATTGTGGTGTCAGTCTCGTGGGTGTATACATTAAGCCAACACTTGACGCAGGGTTCAGTGTAGTGTACTACATGCCAATGGCACCTCGATAAGACTGTTTTTTTAAAAAAAATATCCAAAAGCTTGTAGGGGCTTTGCCAGATCACTAGAGCTCAAGAGCGGAGCTCACGCCACCGCCACAGGCTGCCCCCAGATGGCCGAAGTCTGCTGGCAGGAGCTGTATGTGTGTGAAAACTACAGCTGGAATAGCTGGAATTCTTCAGATAAATTCCAGGAAATCCAGGGACTTCTGGGCACCAAATGAAAACACAAGAGGGAAAAAATGGCTCATTTTCTGAGAAAAATTGAAGCATATTTTATGGGGTCATGGAGCCTCTGAAACACCACCAACAGCCCTTCTTACCACTTGTTGGGCTGGGAGAGGGTGAGGAGAAGGGAAGACCCAGTTCTGCCTGCCCTTTCCAGCCAGGGTCTCATGCAGAGGCAGGCCAGCATGAAGGCCGGGAAGAGGGGGCCAAGGAGATGGAATTCTAACAGGCATCCGGGGAGGTAGAGGCAGGCTGGTGCAGGAGCCTCAAACTCAAGGGCTCCTGGGTGGCTGAGTCAGTTAAACCTCTGCCTTTGGCTCAGGTCATGATTCCAGGGTCCTGGGATCGACCCCCACATCGGGCTCCCTGCTCAGAGGAGAGCCAGCCTCTCCCTCTCCCACTCCCTCTGCTTGGCGTTCCCTCTTTCGCTGTCTCTCTCTGTCAAATAAATAAATAAAATCTTAAAAAAAAAAAGAAGAAGAAGAAGAAGAAGAAGAAGAAGGAGAAGAAGAAGCAGCCCTGAACTCAGAGATGGGAAGTTGAGCCATTGAGGTGAGTCAAACCATTGGTGCCTGTGGGACCCCAGGGAGGCTGTGTGTGGCTTTTCCTGTTGTCCAGATGGAGGTGGAGGCTGTTCCCAGCCAGGGCCAGCTCCTCTCTGCAGGTAAAGGTGCGCACACATATACAGCTGCGGCGGCCCTGGCCGTGGCTCGGCAGCAAATCCAGGACCCCATCTTCCTAACCAGCTCAGGCTCCTTCTTAGCACCATTAATCACCTTGTAACGAGCCCTCTTCTGTTCAACCGTTACTGAGTGTTTCCTGTGCCAGGAACTCGTCTGCAAGTCCCGGCCCTCACGGAGCTTACATCGCAGTGGGAAAAACAGACCATATGCAAGACAGAAGTAAACACACAAAGTGTCAGGCAGCTGTGAATACAGTGCCAAAAGATAAAGCAGAGACAGGAGGTGAGGAGCAAGGGAGGGGGTACGGGTGCAACCAGGAGAGGAAAGGGGGAGAGTCACAAGAAGTTCTAGTGGGACCCTGTCTTTTCTCTCTGTGGTATGTTTTTCCCTCAGAGCAGACCACAAATAATCCAGGTGAACTTTCTTGTTCCCCTGGCAGCTTTTACCAAGACCCACTTGTATTCCTCAGCAGCTTCTGACAGGAAGAAGACATCATGGTGCCCTCCACCCGCCCATGCACCCACTGCCCCATCACAGGTTGTTCCTGGGGACTATTCAGCCCTGGGCCCAGTAGCTAGGCTAGTCTTGGAAGGGAAATGAAGAAAATACTAAAATTTGGAGGGTAGTTAGCCCTCCAAAATTCAGTATTTTCTTCATTTCCCTTCCAAGACTACTTTCACTAATCCCACCTTCTAAACTCAGGGAGGTCCTGCCCCTCGGAGTCTCGTGACTTTGAGTTGTGACCACGTACATACCTTCCATTTATTCAGGCCGATTTGCCTGCCCAAGTTCATACTGCACCAATTCCCATTTCTAGGCCTTTCTCCTATGCTGCCCCTTGCCTAGAATGTGCTTCAATTCAGACACTTTTCATACTCAAAGGAAAAGTTCTAACCCACCTATTGGCAGAACCTCTCTCTGCCATGTCAGAGCTATAAATCCCCTCTTCTTGATCTCCAGCAGCGCACTCCATTGAGAACAGTGTTGTCCCCGTGCCTCTCTGTTGTCCCCCTAATGCTGGCCTGGTCCCTGCGGCCAACTTAGATGTTCCTCCTGCGTCTTTTTTCTTCTGTATGCCTGAGATGCAAGCTCGTGCTTGAGCACACAAAAGGTACGCCCCAGATATAATCCATGTCTCCCTCAAAAATAAGACTTTGCTTTGTGCAGATTTCCTCCTCTCCATCTGAGAAATGGAAATGGTTTGGAAAATTCCAGCAGGGGAGTGTTCAGCCTCACTTGAGTTGTGCAAGTGGGAAAAAATGTACTTTTCCCCAAATTAACAAATTCCCCAGCCTTTCCTCTGAAAGCAATTCACAAACCTCTGAGCCCAGTAGTAAGCTTGCCAGTGTCTTCGCCTCTCTAAAGAATGAACTGTCCTCCTGTCTATATGTCTTATGCACGCATGCATTTGTGGGTGAAGGAGGAGGATGGAATCAGAGTAGAAATTAACCGATCTTGAAAGTGAAGCATGTGACAAGTGGGAAGAGGCAAGCCCTTGGAGGTCCATGTCTCCTGGCTTTTCCCACGTGCTAAGAAAACTATTTCCTAGCAGCAGTATGCCCCTACCTTTCTCTATTCTCCCTCCATATGTATCCAAATTCACTCATTCATCCATTCAACAAACACTAGTTGGAAGTCAAATGTGGTTGGCAGTTTCTAAAATGGCTCCCAGTGATCGTGTTTCCTGGTACTTGTATTCTTGTGGAATCCCCTCCCCATGAGTGTGCCCTGAGTCTAGTAATTTGCCTCTAATGACTAGGATACAAAGTGATGGGAAATCAAAGTCAACATTAGTTTACCAAAGGCAGCAGCTTCCATCTTGCCCACACTCTCTCCGAGGCTCTTCTTGTTTCCTCACTCCGATGACGTCAGCTGCCACGTTGTGAGATGCTCTGAAGAGAAGCCCGAGTGCCAGGAGATGGAGGGCAGATCCTGGCCAACAGCCTGGCAGGGATCTGAGGTCCTCGGTCAGCAGATTGTAAGACAGCAAATGAGGCCAACAGCCCTAGGAGCTGGAAGCCAGTCCCCTCCACTTGAGCCTTCAGAGGAGAACTCAACCACAGCATCTCACATCTTGTGAGAGAGGCTGAGTGGGAGACCCAGCCCCTGCATCCAGGCTCCTGACCCACAGTCACTGTAAGATGATAAGGGTTGTTGTCTCAAGCCTCTACATTTCAGAGTGATTTGTCATGAGGCAATACAGAATTCACACACCAACGATGTGCCAAGCACTCTTGTTGGCCCCGGGGACATAGCACAGGACAAAACATGCCCTCGTGTAGCTGACAGTCGAGAAGGGGAGGCAGATGATAAATAAACACAGAAAAGAATCAAGCAGTGGAAGGGAATGGGAAACCGCCAGAGTTTTGGGTGGCTGGTGAGATGGGCCGGGGGGTAGGGTGCGGCAGCAAGGAGAAGTAGGTGTAGCTTTTTAGATGGGACATTTGGAGAGGCCCGAGGTGCTGCCATTTGAGCAGAACCCTGCAGGGAGGGCATGACCCCCTGGGCATCCAGGGGAAAAGTGTTCCAGACAGAGGAACAGTCTAGAACGAGTTTTCATCTTCTCAGCAAAATAACCTTCACAAAGGAAAGACTTTCAGCTTCTCTTTTTAGCCTGTAGAAAAATAACTAAACATAGGCAGCCCAACAGAAATTCATTCCAACTCTCTTCCGGCTCCAGAGAGAGCTCAGAGTCCAGACAGAGGTAATTGCATTTCTATTTTGTTTGTTTCCTGTGTCCTTGGTAGAGACAGTTACTCAGCTCCGCAGGTGGGGCTTTGTGATTTGGAGGGGAGGAAGGAGCCCATCAGATGCCTCTCTGCCTGCCGGCTTTCCTGCCTGATGTGGAGGAGAGGATGTGGGGGCTGGGCTGCTGAGACCCCAACCCAGAGGGATACCCTCCTGGAGAAGACATGAACTGCACCCGATTCACTCTGGGATCCTTGGGGCCTCCAGTTCGCTTTGGGCCCAACCCTCTTGGGGTCTACGAATTCCAACCAGAGCCACTCTGGCTGCCGAGCGTCGGCTGGAGCTGGAGGCACAGAAGACCCCTCACTTGCATCTGCACAGGCCTTAGCCTGATCTGAGGAATTCATGGGGAAAGCGGTTTACAAAATGCTTTTTGAGTTGCCCTATGAAGAAAGGAAGCCTGGGTCACCTGGGTGGCTCAGTCGGTTAAGCGTCTGCACCAGCTCAGGTCATGATCTCAGGGTCCTGGGATTGAGTCCCACATCAGACTCCTGGTTTTGCAGGGAGTCTGCTTCTCCCCCACCCTCTGCTTGCTGCTCCTCCTGCTTGGGTTCTCTCTGTGTCCAATAAATAAAATCTTTTAAAAAAAAAGAAGAAAAAAAGTAGGCCTGATAACATTCTTCCGTTCTGTGGGAAAGTAAAGGTTTGGGTAGACAAAGCAATTCTCTTCCCCACACCACCTGCTCACAGGGAGGCTGGATACTGAGGCTCTGATACCAGGGCTGCCCGATGGACAACGCTGATTTGTCCCAGGGGCTGCCAAGAGCAGCTTTCCTTCCCAAATCTGACCAGAGCCAGATCTGATCCCCTGGCCCCAGTCCAAATTGAGTGATTGCCTCTGACTTCTGTCAAACACTGGCTTTACTCGATGCCTCTCACACCCAAGAAACAGGGTGTGAGCCTTCCACCCAGCCCATGTTATCCAGAAAGGCAGCCTGGCTCTACAGGGGCCTTCCCTTGGTGGCCTTCCAGACACAGAGGAAGGATGAAATAAAGATATTTCCAACCAATAAAAATGGGGAGTGGTGTTACCGGCAAGCCCTCTTTCGAGAAACACTTGCAGAGCGAGAGGAAAATGACCCCACATGGGAGCGTGGAGATGAAGAAAGGAATGGAGAGTAATGACAAGGGTAAATGTAAATACATGGGTAAAACTAAATGAATATTGATGATATATAAGAAAATCTGAAGGGGAGCCTGGGTAGCTCAGTTGGTTGAACCGCTGCCTTCAGCTCAGGTCATGATCCCGGAAGCCCGGGATCAAGTCCCACATCAGGCTCCGGCTCCACAGGGAGTCTGCTTCTCCCTCTGACCTTCTCCCCTCTCATGCTCACTCTCTCTGTCTCTCTCTCAAATAAATAAATAAAATCTTAAAAAAAAAATCTTAATAATGTCTTGTGAGGTTTAAAGTACATGGAATGATGGGGTGCCCGGGTGGCTCAGTCTCCCAACTCTTGGTTTCAGGTCAAGTCACGATCTCAGGGGTGTGGGATCAAGCCTGGGATTGGGCTTGGTGCTCAGCGCAGAGTCTACTTGAGATTCTGTCTGCCCCTCTCCCTCTGCCCCTCTCCCTGCTTCTAATAAATAAATAAAATCTGTAAAAATATATACCCGGAACTAAAATTCATGACACAAGGATGGGAGGGCAGTCATGGAGTTAACATGTTCTGAAATCTTTGCATTGTCCTGGAAGTGCAAAACTAGAAACTTATATTAAACTTCAATAAATCAAGGAGCATATTGTAATCTCTAGGTGAGCCCTGAAAACATTAATAAAATATTATGTAACCAATAAGCCAAATGGAATGGGATAATAAAAAGCACTTATAGGGATGCCTGGGTGGCTCAGTTGGTTAAGCGGCTGCCTTCGGCTCAGGTCATGATCCCAGCGTCCTGGGATCGAGTCCCACATCGGGCTCCTTGCTCGGCAGGGAGCCTGCTTCTCCCTCTGCCTCTGCCTGCCTCTCTGTCTGCCTGTGCTTGCTCGCTCTCTCTCTCTCTCTCTCTCTAATAAATAAATAAAATCTTTAAAAAAATTAAAAAAAAAAGTACTTATAAAGCAAGAAAGGAGGAAAAGGGGAACATAAAACAAGTGAAACAAATAAAAGACAGTGACATGGCATGTTTAAACCCAAATATGTTAGTAATTTCATTAAATATAAGTAGGCTAAAGGCTCCAGTTAAAATCAAAGATGGTCAGCCCAGATTTTTTTTTTTAAGATTTTTTTTAATGTATTTGACAGACAGAGAGGCAGGCAGAGAGAGGAGGAAGCAGGCTCCCCACCAAGGGGAGAGCCCAATGTGGGGCTCCATGCGGGGCTTGATGCGGAGCTCAATCCCAGGACCCTCGGATCATGACTCGAGCTGAAGGCAGAGGCTTTAACCCACTGAGCCACCCAGGCACCCCCAGATCTTTTTTTAAAGGAAGACTGACTCGGGGGACATGCACCCTCTTTCCTGGCTCTTCTTAGCCTTAACCCTCTAAATATTTGGGATGCTGACTTGATAGCTGGAGCTGCAGTGGTCATCTTGCCACCATGCGGCTCACACTAGAAACTGTGGGCAAAAAATGAAGGAGCAGAAGGATAAAAGGAGACTGGGACACCAAAAATGCTGAGAGCTACTATAATAGCCATCGGAGACCCGCCTCCAGAGTTCATGCTTTGTGAGAGAAAAGTAAATCCCTAACTTCTCCCACTCAGTGGGTTGCCTCTTCATTTTGTCAATGGTCTTCTTTGCTGTGCAAACCTCCCTATTTGGGTGTAGTCCCAATAGTTTATTTTTGCTCTTGTTTTTCTTGCCTGAGGAGACATACCTAGAAAAATGTTACTAATGCCAATGTCCAGGAGATTACAACCTATGTTTTCTTCTAGGAATTTTGTGGTTTCAGGTCTCATATTTTAGGTGTTTAATCCATTTTGAGTTTATTTTCGTGTGTGGTATAAGAAAGTGGTCCAGTTTCATTCGTTTCTATGTGGCTGTCTAGTTTTCCCAACACCATTTGTTGAAGAAACAGTCTTTTCCTTATTGTGTATTCTTGCCTTCTTTGTCATAGATGAATTGATCATATACACATGGGCTTATTTCTAGGGTCTCTATTCTGTTCAATTGATCTATGTGTTTATTTTTGTGCCAGGAGAGAAGGGAATCCTCATGCACTCTTTTTTGGTGGGAATGTAAATTGGCACAATCACTGTGGAAAACAGTATGGAGGTTCCTCAAAAATTAAAAGTACCATGTGATCCAGGAATTCCACTACTGGGTATTTACCCAAAGAAAACGGAAACACCAATTCAAAAAGATATATGCACCCTTGTGTTTACCGAGGCATTTTTAAAAAGATTTTTGAAATTTATTTATTTGACAGTAAAAGAGTGTGTGTGCTGATGCATGTATGAGCAGAGGTGGGGGGAGTCAGGGGGGCAGAGGGAGAAGCTGACTCCCCACTGAGCAAGGAGCTCGATCTCAGGACCCTGGGATCATGATCTGAGCCAAAGACAGATGCTTAACCAACTGAGCCACTCAGGTGTCCTGAGGCATTTTCTTTTACAATAACCAAGTTATGGAAGCAACCCAAGTGTCCATCCATAGATGAATGGATAAAGAAGATGTGATACACACATATACACACACATACACATACACAATGGAATATTACCCAGTAATAAAAAAAGAATGAAATTTTACCATTTGCAATGACATGGATGGAACTAGAGGGTGTTATGCTAAGTGAAATAAGTCAGAAAGAAAGAGACAAATACCATATGATTTCACTTATATGTGGAATCTAAACAAACAAACAAACAAAAATCAGAAATAGAATAATAAAACAGGTTAAACTGGTCATTGCCAGAGGGGAAGGAGTTAGGGGGATGGCTGAAATATATAAAAGAAATTAAGAGGTACCAACCCACAGTTATAAAATAAATAAGGCAAGAGGAGGAAAAGCAAGGCATAGGGAGTATAGTCAAAGATATTATGATAACGTATGGTGACTCCACTTAACCTTGTTGAGCACAGGGCACTGGATAGCATTGTCAAATCACTGTGAGTCTTGTACACCTGAACCCATATGACATTGTATTTCAACTGTATGTCAATAAAAATAAAATTAATTCCTAACTTATTTAAGCCACTCTTTCTGTGTTGGTGTCTAATACTCACACCCAAGCACAATCCCTGAAACACAAGGTTTAGGACATTATAGCTGCAAAACTCACACAACATTGATACTGACCTTAAACCAATTAAATCCACTGGGTTGTGTACCATGTAAAGCTTCTAAGGAGTACAGTGTGACCTCATTCTTTTTTTTTTAAAGATTTTTATTTATTTATTTGACAGACAGAGATCACAAGTAGGCAGAGAGGCAGGCAGAGAGAGAGGAGGAAGCAGGCGGAGCAGAGAGCCCGATGTGGGGCTTGATCCCAGGACCCTGAGACCATGACCCGAGACGAAGGCAGAGGCTTTAACCCACTGAGCCACCCAGGCGCCCCTGTGACCTCATTCTAAGAGCAGAGGCTGCTTAGACCAATTAGACCTGAGGGGAGTTTAATGGATTGAGACCAGTCACACAAATTCCCCTAAGTGCCCATCTTACAGCCAAAGGAATGTTGCTATAGTGCTTCATAAGAAAATTAAATGAGTTGGGGGGGGGTGCTATTTCTTGTAGGCAGCCAACAGTTATAAAACAATACGGATCTTGCCATGGCAAGAAGAAACATCCATGAGTTTATTCCATTCATTCAACAGTAGCCCCACAGCACTTACTCTGTGCCAATTATTGTGCCAGCCATCAGGGATACAACAATGAACAAAACACACAAAGCTCCCCAGCCTCGCACAGTTCACATTCTAGTGAGGGAGACAAGCAATAAGCAAATACATACGTGAGACTAAATGCATGTAAAAAATCAAAAAGTTGATGGAGGCAAAAGTGGAAGGAGGAGAACAGGGAATGGGGTAGGTTGCAATATAAATAATGATCATTCCGCATGATCAGGGAAGGTCATCCTGGAAAATGATATTTGGTGAAAGACCTGAAGGGGGAAAGGAGGGGACAAATGACAAGGTAGTGTGTTTCACTCAGCTTATGCCAAAGCAAGAAGAAAGATTTGGGAGGGATATAACTTGTCCTCATGGCTGGCTTTGGCCGAGGCTGTTGTTTGCTGCAGAACAGCCCTTGAGTCTTAGCAAGGGGGAACGTGGCACGTGGGAAGTCCCACTGCTAACTGCCGTGAGGTGAGAATTTAGAGAACTGCTCTGTGGAGAGGGTATTATTCCATGGACATCCTGGATACCACTCGAAAGAATATTACATTTCATGCTCCCAATCAACCCTACCTGTCTGAGGTAGGTTCTGTTATGATGCTTGTTTTACAGAAGAGAGGTAGGCTTGTCTTTCTGCCCAAGGCGGCAAAGCCAGTGGGCGCAGGGAGAGGCTTCACCTCACCCTCCAACTCCAGCAAATGCCCATGATGGTGATAGGCAGGAAAAGCAGGGCTGAAGACAGATTGGAAGGAAAGAAAGGGAAAGGAGTTCCAGAAGACTTGCCTCTCCCTCCCATCTTAGAAGGCCTGGGCTGAGCCTGTCCCCTATCTCCTGACTATGGCATTAATAGGGGTTTGAGGGTCCCTGGGGGTAGTGGCAGCAGAGATGCAAGGGACAACTAGCCACATCTCAGCATTAAGGGATTCTCAGCTGCAGAGACTAGGGGCTCTGCCCTCAGCTCTGCCATATCCCACCCCTCCACCCCACTCTGCCATCCCTACTACTACCCTGGACCTTTCTCCCTTGGCCAGTTGTTCCTGAAAGGAGATGGCTTTCTTGGCAGCACCTTTACAGGACCCTGACCCAAAAGGAGGGGTCTGGAATGTACAGCAGGCATTAGCTCTCCCAGGGAGAATTTATGGGAGATATCTGCCTCTCTATCTTCCTACCTTCTCCTTCCTGTGGCCAATGTACCTATGTTCCTTCTGACCTCAGAGGAAACTCTCCTTGTGCCTCTCCAGGGTCACTCCTTTGTCCCAGTGCCAGTTTTCCTATCTCCTCCACCACCAGCCACTTTGGATCTGGGCTGGGGTTAGAGCAGGGTTTACCAAAAGGATATGAAGAAGCAAGCCAGACAGCAAGACCCACCGGGCTTCCAGCTGAGTTTAGGCACAAACTAACCTAAACGTGGGCTGTATTGTCCTTGTCTCCAGTCCCGGAGCTCTCTTTTTTTCTACCAGGATAGACTCTGTACTCTGATTTGCCCAGCTTGATACTTCCTAAGATCAGTCTGGTTTCTTTCAGCCTGTCCTTGCCTGTGTGAGTGCCTTAAACAAAATACATGGTTGCTTTCCTGCAAAGATTTTTAGAGTCTTCGTATAGATCAAGGCCCTTGTGAATCTCTAAGAGAAGAACACTGTTTATGGAATCTCTCTAGCCCATCTGACCACAGGTTTCCAGGAGCACCTCACAAGACCAGCACCCACATGGCACGCCACGAGAGCCTCTGCACAAAGTAAGCCAGACACTAGGATGCATTCCCAGTAACTCCAGTGCCCTGCCCAGGAAAACAACAGAACTGCTCCATGGGGCTGAACGGCCAGTGCTCTGCCCTTGACAGGCAGTCAAGGTGGGCCTGGGAGAGGCAGTGTTCTTCTGGCCACCCTCTGCTATGAATGCACCAAGAGAAAAGGGGCAAGAGCGGAAGCGAACCTTGTCCTTGTCTTGGGTGCCCAGGCTTGAAGAAGGTGAGGTTGCATCAAAAGGGAGTAGCACAAGCCTCCTAGAAGCAGGGCTCAGGCCCTGGACCTCTAAATCCCCTCCAGCTGAAAAAGCCTCAGGTCTTCTTTGCAAGGTCTTGGTGGCAGGCCTGTGGTACCCATGCAACAGAGTACCATCCAAAGGACCACCATCACAGGAGCACCCCGACCCCAGTCTTAGCCTTGGCAGTTGCTTGGGAACCCAGCTCACAGCAGGGAAAGCAAGCCCTGAAGTCAGTCGTAGAACCGGTTGAACAAATCCTGCGTTTGCCAGCTTCCTGCCCCAAGTGCCCACACCAGTCCCGACAAGGTCTGGAATGAGCCACCTCAGTGAGAAAAATCAAGAGGAGCCTGAATCCAACCAAATGGGGAGGAGAGAGGTGCACCTTCACCTTGACTCTGTTCCAAACCTGCCTACTGGGCAGGAAAGAGAGGAAAGGAAGAAGCCTGACCCCTTAGCAAAAGAAGTCAGAAGAGGAGAGAGCAGGAGAGGGACGTCAACGAAATTCTGGAAAATAGAATGCAGACAGATGAGGGTCTAGCTTTCTCCCCATAGCTGAGGGTCTGGGGAGAGGAAGAGGCAAGGTCCCCAGAGCCTCGGACAATCTTAGCAAATGGAGCCACCAGACACCTCCAAGACAGGGGCAAGGGTGAGGCTGAAATCAGGCGGGCTGGTTGAAAGCTTTATGAAGAGGAGGTTCCCTCTCTTGCCACATGAGAAGATCAGCACCTTATTCTGTACCACTCTCCTCCCTCCACCTCTGCTGCCAACCTGGAGAAACTGCAGATGGTATGCCCGGGGTGTCTTGCATAGCCCACTCCTCCAGCCCCTTCTACTTACTTCCCCTTCCTGTTCTGTTCTCAAAACACTGGTTGCCGGGCTTTCAGCTTCCAGGCAGAGATTAGGAGGGTCCATCCCTGGGAAGCTGACCCTCCCAAGGGAAATGACCTACACATTCTGCTATTTGGGGGTCCCTATCACCTTAAAGCCAGCACCTTATCCCATCCTTTGTTTGTGAGACCCTCCAAGAAACCAGCTCTATGTCTACATGGGGTTTCCATCAGCTGTTAAACACCTCCTTCTCTTTTTTTTTTTTTAAGATTTTATTTATTTATTTGACAGAAAGAGATCACAAGTAGGCAGAGAGGCAGGCCGAGAGAGAGTGGGGGTGGGGGGGAGCAGGCTCCCTGCTGAGCAGGGAGCCTGATGCAGGGCTCCATCCCAGGACCCCAATATCATGACCTAAGCTGAAGGCAGAGGCTTAACCCACTGAGCCACCCAGGCACCCCAAATGCCTCCTTCTTAAACAGGACCAGACAGCCAACCATCAAAGTCATTTGAGGGAAGCCTTAGCTACGAGACACAGAGACCAAAACAAACAAACAGAAAAAATGAACTCCAAGGAAACAGAGATAATGTGAAGATTGGAATAAGAAAACAATTTTCATTATAATTACTACTCCCGGAGAGATATGAGAAGATAATTAATTCATGAAATAAGATGATATTATAAAAGGGAACACTGGATTAAGAACAACTCTTAAAAATTAAAAGTGATAACAAAAATATAGAAGGGTTGAAATTTCCCAGAAAAAGATAACAGGGGGAAAAAAATAACTTAAAATTTAGAGAATTGTTTTGGGAGTTCTAACATCCAAATAACTGGAGTTCCAAAAAAGAGAACAGTTACATTGGAGAACAGTAACAACAAAATTATGTGGGAAACTACTCAGCATGTAGGGACACAAGGTGCCAGACTGCAGGGCCCACAAAGGGCCCAGAACAAAGGACACAAACATATCAAGGCACAACACGGAAATTTCAGAACATCAGACATGCAGAGAAAATCCTCAAAGTTTCCAGAACAAGAGAAAAACAGTTTAAATCCAGGGATCAGCAATTAGAATCACATCATTATTCTTAACAGCAACAATTAGAAGCAAGAAGACAATGAAGCCACCCTTTCCAATAAAGAGGGAAATTATTTCTAACCTAGAGTTTTATACCCAGCCAAGTAACAATACTGTATGAGGGTAGAATGAAGGGTTTTTGTTTTGTTTTATTTAAGATTTTTATTTTATTTATTTGACAGAGAGAGTCCGTGAGAGAGGGAACACAAGCAGGGGGAGTGGAAGAGGGAGAAGCAGGCTTCCTGCTGAGCAGGACCCTGGGATCATGACCTGAGCTGAAGGCAGATGCTTAAGACTGAGCCACACAGGCGCCCTGAATCAGGAGGTTTTAACACACAAAAGATTTTGTGCCTCCCACAGATCCATTCTTAGGAAGCTACCAGAAGACAAAGATAAGGAATCTGGGAAACAAGCGAACAGAGGAGAAGTAGGAGAAGCGCCTGTGATGAAGATGAAGGGAGGTCTCAAGGTGAAAGCTTTTTGGCGAGACCAGACAGCAACCCCTCCCAGCTCCCCAGAAGGGAGGCCGCCAGACCAAACTGGACTGGATAGAGCACCAGTGGGCCTACCACAGGCATAGAATGGAATTTTAGGATTCTGTCCATCCATTTGGGCACAGGTTAATGCTAAATATACAGCACACCAAGAAAAGGAAGAATGAGGCAGATATTTAATGCCAGTAAAAACAAAAGGTGTGTAAGAAACATGGCACAGCATGTAATTCAGCTAGTAATACTCTTTAAATAGTCACAATCATATAAACACTGAATAGTAATTTACCCCCCCAAAAATGGGATGTGGCCACATCAAGAGAATGGAAGAAGAGGGGCACCTGGCTGGCTCAGAGAAGTGTGACTCTTGGTCCTGAGGTTGTGAGTTTGAGCCCCACGTTGGGTGTAGAGATTACTTAAAAATTAAATCTTAAAAAAACAACAACACTTTTTTTTAAAAGAGAGAATAGAGCAAGAGAAGTGTGCATATGTGTAAGTGTGTGTGTATGTGTGTGTGTGTGTGTGGTTAGTAGGAAATAATAGTTAATACCTAAAACAGAAATACCATGAAATAAAGAAGTCTGTCTTTTTAAATTTAGGTTTAAATGATAGAACACCTAAGACTTGAAAGTGGCTGTCTTGGGAATGGAACTTGATGAAGAAAGAGTGGAAGAGGGCACTGCTTCTTATGGTATAGTGCTCTTTGACTTTTAAATTTTTTTAAATTGAGGTATAGTTGCAATACTAAACTACACCTATTTAAAGTACACTATTTGATGTTTTGGCATATATATAGCACAAAGTGTCCCTTTGTAATCCCTCCTTCCCGGGAATACTCCTGGAGAAGGACATATGGGTGGCTGGAGCTCAGTAGCTCAACATTTTCTGCTCCTATTTCAGTGAACCAGGGAGTCTGTGCTTCTAGTGCAAGTTGCCCATATGCCAGCCAGGGAAAGACACCTCATAGTCCATCTTGGCCTTCAGCTCAAGAAGCACCTCCTCCAGGAAGCCTGCCATGACACCTTCCCTGTGTACCTAGTACCTTCTTTCCAGATGTAACTCTCCACTCTCTAGTGTACTACCCTCCTTCTCCCCTGCACCCAGTGACCTGTACATCTGCAAGGAGGGAGACCTCCTTCCATTCATAAGGTCTGGCTCAGAGCAGGTGCTCCGGAAATTGTAGAATGAATACATGAGATACAAAAAAGAAATGCATGGAAAGGAGAAGAGGTGAGTAAATGCAAGGCATTTTCCCATTGCCAATGATTTAAGGTTGTTTGTGTGAAAGACAGATGATATCTCTCTCTTTAAGGCCCATGCAAAAGCCCAGGAGAGGCTGACATAGAAGGAAAGCTCAGAAACACAGCTGGAGATATCCATCCATTCTTGGAGGAGCCTGGGAGACACCTGTCCCCTGTATGAAACCCTGTTCCAAACAAGCCCCACTCTCGACCCTTCTCAGGTACCCCAGACTCACCTTGGGAGCCCTGGGAGGAGCTGACTGAAGCAGCTGGAGAGGAGGTTCGCTAGGGGGCACCCTTTCATCACACTGGCCCTGCCCCAAGGGCCACAGAAACCAGCCCTGGGCTGTTTTCTACAGGGACCCTGCAAGCCTGTGGGGTAGGGGGGAGAGTGTCGGTTATATGCCCTGCAGCCTTTGCCAACAACAGAGAGGGTTTTTCCAAGTAGCAACAGCACATCCACCAAACTAGTACCCACTCAGCACAAGGTAGCTTTGCAGAAAAGTCAGGTATCTGGGGTCCCATCGATGTTTCGGGTATGGTCTCCCCATCTTTAATGCCTTGAGTATGTCAGTTCTTAGATCCCCAACCCCAGCGTGACTCCTGCAGTTCATCTGCTTATTCACAGGACGAAGGACTGTGGAGGTTCTGGGCTGTGATAGCCCCCAGAACAGGGGGAGGAAATGGGAGCAGTGTTCATAGCTCCCTCCCCAGTGTGGGTCCATACCACCTTCAGGAATCATCCCAGCTTTGGGCCTGCAGGAACATCAGAAGTCAAGGGGCACAGAGGAAGACTAGGGACTCAGGTGACATGTGGAAAGTCAGGCCTCCTCCATTTCTTGGATAGCACTCTCTAACCTCAACCATTGTGGGGCTTAATTTCACTGATTCTCTGAGTCGGGAGGAATTAATCACCCAAACACACAGACTCTGTGAGGCCACTCAAGCCTGATGGAAATTCTGGACCTGATACCTGGAATGGAAGGGAAGGGAGAAGTAGGAGAGGTAGTAGGTGGTAGGAGCGGATTGTGGGGGGGATCTGGATGGGGGAAGGCATAGAGAAGGGGGAATGGCGAAGAACAGAGAAGAGGGCTCTAGCTTGGCTCTTGGAACTGGAGCACTGGCACTCCCATCCCAATGTCTAGGTTCTTCCTGTGAATTTGCTACCTGCTGCATTCTGATTCTGGTGGGCTTCCTGTTTCCCATAACCTGCCAAAGGAAGTGTCCAGGGAAGGCTGAAAGGGAGAATTCATAACTACCAGAGTCTTCCTTTGATGTTGCCACCTGGGCCCTGGAGCCCCTCCTCCAGCGATCAACCATTTGGGAAATAAGGAGACCATTCTCTTCCCAGCTCCATGGCCATTAGAGCTCGGCTCAAAACCTTACTTCCTATTCCTGTTTGGTACAGCAGGATGCAATGCCAGACTGAGGCTGTTTCACAGACACAGACCCAAGCCTGAACCCAGGTCTAGGCTAAGGAGGATCCCTTGCTAAGCCCTGTACACACCTATGATGCAACCACACCCCTAGGAGCTGAACTCTCCAGAGCAAAGGCAACAAGACTGGCTTACTCTGAGAACTGGGTCAC
>RCUC01111952.1:0-14505 GCA_003697995.1 Taxidea taxus jeffersonii
TTAAAAAGTACCTCTCCAGGTTCCTGAGGGCCTAGATATGGATCGGGAGAAATCCAAGCATCCTTAGGTGCCTGACTCTGGTCGGGAGAGTGCAAAGTATTAAAGAATGGAGGGGCCCAGAGGATTTACAATGCCTGAGGTGAGGCTTGTCAGGTTTAGAGTTCTCTTTCCCATGGCCCTGGATGCCTTCATTTTGCCAAGGACTTATATTTATATCTTTGAATCTGATTTTTTATCGAGTGCCAGAGTGGCATATTGGGGAAATTAAACTCCCTTGATTTCTCAGTGCTTCTGTAAGAAGCCCTAGCCCCCAGAGACATGGAAATATATACAGAATAAAGATAGGGAATGCTTGCTTTCACTTACCTAGAAACATTTGCTTTTCACATATCATGAGAATGAGAGCTATAGCTAGTAAATTGCTGTTTGATGTAAAAGGGTAATAAAACTTCTCATCTTCTGAGATTGCCCAATGTCTAGAACAGGGCTAACTTCCTAGGTTAAGTCCCAAAGTTAATTTCCCAAAGTTAAATCCAAAGGGAGGGAGGAGTCCTCCCTCCATAGGTATTTACACATCAAAAGGGGTGAAGCCCAGAGCTTGGAGACAACTTTAGTAAAACCTGGAGACACTTGGGCTCTCTCTGCCTCTTAAAGAGGCATCTAAATTCCAAAAGTTAAGGGTGAGAACCCAGGCTTGTTTCAATCTTATCTCAAAGTAGCAAAAGGGGTGTTTTTTTTAAATTTGTTTGGTTTTGTTTGTTTGTTTTTTGTTTTCTTTTCCTTTCAGGAGGGCAAGAAGATGGTTGTCCCCGTCCCATCTGTAAACAGAAAATCCACCATTCTCATTCTCTGTCTCTTGTCTATGGGATATCATCTGCCTCTCAGAAAGATTCCATCAGCTCTCTTCTTGTTGCTTATGGGCCTGCATGTGGGGGGTAGGTGCCGCAATGTTACTCTGGCTGTTGAGCTGGTTGCGAATATTAATAAGGAATTCTCTCCCCCGATTCAGGTGCCTGGGTTCCTGCAGTGGTCACATACCTAAAGAATGTCCAGTGCAAGTGGGGTACTATCTCAGAACCTTCACAGTTTTTGACAAAAAAACTTACTGGCTTGGCACAAGGTCATAGACAGCTAGCACCAATCTTGAAAAAAATTGAAAAATTCTAAAATTTCTCCTCCAATTATTTGCATCTTCCTTAAGCAATGCATGCCACCATTCACCCGGCCATTCAAGCCAGATACTGAAGAGCAAGCCTCGTTTCTCTCTGCTCCCCAGCTTCCGATTTATCCACTGCCAGATCTGAATCCAGAGTTCTATCCACTTGTGTGACATCTGCCCCCCAAATGGGTTGCCCTGCTTCCATTCTTTTCTGTTTCCAATTCATTTTTACACAGAACTGTTCTTGTCAAACATAAAATGGGATCATGTCACTTTATTGATTAATCTCTTCAATGTCTCCTCATTTATGAGAATAAAAATCAACTTCCCACACCTTGACCTACAAACATGAGGTGTCTGTGGGCCTCTGACCTCCTCTTGTTCTTTCATCTTACCTTTTGGGAGGCATTTTTTCTGGCGTCTCTTTTTTGGAGTTGACCAGATACTTCTTTTTCTTTTCTTTCCTAAACAGAAAGGGTACAGATCATCTTTTCATGGCTACAAACATATACCTGGCAACTTTATGTGTCAATAATTTTCAGCTTTCCCTTTCGGTCTTCACACCATAGGGGTGAGGAGGTACAGGTGACCTTACTTGTTGCTGCTTCATGGAGTAATGAGGGAGAAGAAATTCTAACATGGCAGAGGAGAGAGCGACATGAAGAGATGCAGACAATGAGTTTAGCTAACTCATTTCTAGCAGTTTGGTTGTGAGATGGAGGAGAGATCTATGGAAGCAGGTGAAGTGAGCTGAGGATCAAGGGGAAGCTCTTCTCATGATATGATATGATATGAGCTATGATAAGCTTGGCAAGTGGTTGAATGCAGATCCTGTGACAGGGAGATGCTGAATTCTCAGGAAAGAGAAGGGATCGTGGACCTCATCAGGGGAGGTGGAAGGATTGCTATAGAGGGAAAGAGGGAACC
Organism: Taxidea taxus jeffersonii; assembly: GCA_003697995.1. Lineage (NCBI taxonomy): Eukaryota > Metazoa > Chordata > Mammalia > Carnivora > Mustelidae > Taxidea > Taxidea taxus. The sequence goes on from RCUC01111952.1 coordinate 2,087, forward strand.
AGAGAGGAGGGGACAGAAGCAGTTAGAGTTTGCTGGTTGATAGAAGGAACTAAGGGGATTCCTATCTGAGCCTTTCTATGAAGTAGGAGGAAAAGTAATCTGTTAAGAAAAAAGAGGTGGTGAGAGGGTCGGCAGTTCAAAGAAAAAGCTCAGGGTTGGAAAGGATCATTGCAAGAAGTGCAATTATTGGGAAGCATGGAAGGGTCATTTATGCTGGACTCATGAAGACACAGCCCATGTGCTCTGTCCTGCTGTGTGGCTCTCCCCAGCAGTGCCTGCCTTCAGACACAGTGTGCAGAAAGCCAATAATGGGGTCCCTCCAAGACCTGCCAGGGGATACTAGGAAAAGACAATGAGATTCAAGGAAGATTAAGATATCAGCAAGAGGTTACTGAGGTGATGGTTTATGGGCTCTAACCTTGTATAAAGGGGCATGAAGAGGGCATATGATGAACCAGAAAAGAGAAAGGCCAGTGGACTGGTCATCCAAATGAGGCTGAAGGACAGCTCCAGAGGGAACAAATTGTAAGGAAGAAACCAGGCAGGGATACCCTCATATTAATTTCTTAAAAAGGTTTTATTTATTTATTTGAGAGAGAGAGAGCATGCATATGTGAGCTGGGGGAAGACCAGAGGGACAAGCAGACTCCGTGCTGAGTGTAGAACCCGACACGGGCCTTGATCCCACAACCCTGAGATCATAACCTGAGCCAAAATCAAGAGTTGGAGGCTTATCCAACGGAGCCACCCAGGTGCCTCTCGAATTAATTTTTTAAGATTGGGCAGAGGAGGAGAGCTCAGAGATGAAACAATAGCTGTAGTAGCAGCAGACTTTAAGGATTAGAGGTCAAAAAAGAGAATTCTGAAACTAATTATTGGGAGGTCGAGCCAGGCTTTGATGACGAGAAGGCTGATGGCTTGCCTTTGGGTGCAGTAGCCAAGATTTTGTGCAGGAAGAAGTCACTGGAAAAGAGCTGAAGAAGGATCTGAGGGTACTCTTATCCCTATGTACCTTGAAGGTGTCCAGGATGGTGGCAGGACTTCAACTGATAGAAAAATTCCAAGTCAGCCTTTGAGGTGTGCTGAGGAATTGGGGGCAAGTCAAGGATGATAGTGATGACTAGGGAGGGAATATTTCATTTGAATGCTTAAGCCTCAAAGTAGAGGATGGAGGAGGAAGGGGCTGGCTGGGGCTGGTGGGTAGCAAGCAGTGGACATTCTCCCTGCCTTCCACCATGAATGATAGCAGACAGTATGCGGCCTTATTTTGAGAGAAAGCAGTGTCCTCTCAGGGGAACCCACTTTCAGTTAGAGGGGGGTGTGACTAATCCTTCAAGAAGTTGTGGGTAAAGAAGACTCGATGATTTCAGAGAAAGTGATTGCAATGGGTACATATTTCAACAGCCATCAGTGCCTCCTGGCTTCCCTACAGTCTTCACGAAAGCCTTCAAGGAAGACACAGTGAATGGTTGAACTGCGGAAACAAGTGATAATGTGTACATCATGACTACAATCATATGGTGGGAGCTTCTGACAAAATTGCAGAAAAGCAGAAAGTATCTCCAAATTCACACTCCTGACATCTACAGGAGCAAGGCAACCCTTCCTTACCTTTCTTGATGGGAGGTATGCTGGATGCCTCCTGGAGCTCTCTGGGGTTGTTTGGTTCAGGAGAGTCATCTGTTATCACTAACAAAGGAAAGAGAATTCAGTTCAGAGCTTAGAACAGGCTGAAGGAAGAGTCATGAGGGAGCCGAGGGCAGAGCAGGAGGGTGCAGAACACGTCACCATGGGCTGGGGGTCTGCCGGCCCGCAGAGCTCCCTGGTTCTGCCTTGATGTGATCAATTTGTGGTTAGAGTTGCTTGTGCGGCTATCCCTGTGAAGCAGGGAACAATTGTCACACAGAGGAAGGCTCAGTTTGACCTGTTTCGGGAGGCTCCCCTTACTCAGTGGAAGAGAGGAAGAAAGGTTCTCAGCTGCCCTCATGCAGGGAGTGAGGCTGTGAGCTGGATGAGGGCTGACCTTGAGTTCTGGTGGCTTCAATGAAGGAGAATGTCTTTGCCATAGGAAAAATACACGTTATTGCTTAGAGGTCTGTGAATAGATTTTTTTTAAAAGATTTTATTTATTTATTTGACAGACAGAGATCACAAGTAGATAGAGAGGCAGGCAGAGAGGAGGAAGCAGGCTCCCCGCTGAGCAGAGAGCCTGATGCAGGACTAAATCCCAGGACCCTGAGACCATGACCTGAGCCGAAGGCAGAGGCTTTAACCTACTGAGCCATCCATACTGAATGGATATTTTTGAACCTTCTCTTTGTCATGATTTCACCTTGAAAAATAGTGAAGGAAGCTAAGAGTCTTGATAGTTCTGTGTACAAGGACCAAGAAAGCAGGAGCTAACTACTTGTAAACATGTCTACTTGTAAACATGTGTTAACAGCAAATAAATACAAAGTTCTACTTTTTGCTGCACTGAGAAGAGAGAAGGGCTGGAAGCCATTATAAATCTCAAGTAAGACTGTCACCTTCTTCTTGTTTGCACAGTGCTATGAGATCAATCTCAGATTTTGACAAGCAGTCATGAGACATTTTAAATAATTTGTTGCATTTAAAATTATTTTAATCCTATCAACCCTTAAAAATCAAAATGCTATAGAAATGACTAGTGTTGAAGTTGAAACTTCCCCACAGTCGGAGTGGGGGCTGGGAAAAATAACCATCCACACCCGGGCCACACAGTGATTTCGTTTCCTTCACATTTAGATGGAGCAGTTTTGAGCTTTCCCTTATTGCAATGACCTCAGAGTTCTGCTCTGATTCAGTCCCTGTCCTTTCCCCAGGGTTCCTACCACCAGCACTCATGGTGATGAATATTTGTGCTTAGCAGACCTCCTAGTGATGCTTGTAGCCCAGACCCAGTGGGTACAAGTGGGGCTCCTGCCTCTCATCTTCAGTGCCCCCACTCCAAGTTTACCTTTCCCAGACTTTTTCCCTTGTCCTCCCCAGGGTCTCCTGCGTGTAGGAGCTCCCAAAGGCTGGGAGCAGAGCCCGAAGATAGTGGTCAAGAGTGGCAAGAAGAACCCTGTCTGAAGAAGATCTGGATGGCCTCTCCTCTTGGTAGACACAGAAAGTAGGGCAAGCTAAAGTTGTGTACATCAAAATTACCTGGCATGGAGCCTGGTGGGGCATCTCTTGAGCATTTTGTTATCTTTTATCTGGGGGCTCAGAGTGTTACCGGACACTAAGCAGAGGAAGAAGAGGAATTTCAGGTCCCAGGGCCAGCAAACAGAGATCGGAGGGAGAGAAACAACACCAATTATTCCCGCCAGTAAAGACTATGGGGCCAACCCAACACCGATACCCAGCAAGGGTGGGATAGAGCAGGAGAGTCAATAATCATTTCCTTTCAACTGGCTACTTATTAAATTTTTTCAATTTTATTATTATTTTTTAAATTTTAATTCTAATGTAGTTAACATGCAGTGTTATATTAGTTTCAGGTATAGGATACAGCGATTCATTACTTCCTAATTTAATAATTTCTTTCTTTCTTTGGGTAGTCTAGAAGATGGAATCTTCTGTTGTTATTGGCTTCATGATTATGTTAATCTTATATAGATGGTGGGTATTAGAAGAATGAAGGAAACATTTGGGCCAAATGGGGCCCTTTATGCTCAGTGTTGGAGAATCCACAATACCACTTTTGACAGTGCCTGATAATACTCCATGGTTACATTTAATGAATCAATGTCCTTAATAATGATGGTTGTGAGAGATATGAAACACAAGTTTGGAAACTAAATCTTTCAACGTTTTAGCAGATTTTTCAATTAGCAGATCCTTCAACATTTTATCATCTTTTCTAATAATTTCACTAACATTACTCTTAGAGTCCAAGCCACATAAAAATAAATATGACTGGAAGGCCCATGTAACCAGAGGGTGAGAGACTGAGTAAGGATCACAGAGGGAGATTGTACAAGTTACGTGTCAGTTCAGAACACTGTTATTAGTTGGACATCATGGCATCAAACTGGTTGTGGAGGCATCCCTGACAAGTAGTACTGTGCTGAGCTGAGGCATCGGTCCTCCTATTTCTTTTTCTTTGTCTCACACGGTTCTTTTTCTCTGGGCTTCTGCTATATGCCTCTGGGTTGGCAGGTACATGTTTGCCCCTCATGCCCACTCTGAACTGAACTAAGGCAGCCCCAAGCAATATTACCTTGCACAGTGTTGAGGGGAGAGCCAAGCATCTCCTGTGGGTCTTCTTCATCATTTGTTTAGGATGTTAAGTTGTCGTTGGGCATTGAAGAGAGGAAGAAAAATCATTACAGGGTACAGGGACAGCATATCAGGGAGGAAAGCAAATGGTAAAAACAACCAGGACAGAAGCATCAATGCCCCAGGGCAGAGAGTTGGGTTATTCCAGGGGTGGGAAGCAGGTGTTGGGCTCTAGGCTTTCCCCAAGCCCCTGACAGGGTCCATAGCCCTTCTTGGAGAAGGCTGTGTGTGGTAGGTGGGTACACAGGATGGACAAGATTACCAAAAGGTGGGACCCTGGGCTTCTAGACATGACCACAGGTACCCTAGGCTGGGGAGGCACAGGTGTCAGACAAAGTCTTTCCCTCACCTGGAATGATCCTTACTTCCTGGGTGGCTCTGGGGAGAGCCACAGCAGGGTCAGAAGGGCTGGATGGTTCGCCCACGATCTCAGCGCTGTGCTGTGCTGATGCACTGGGCTCAGTGACACTGGGCAATGGGGGCTGGTGGCTCTGGGGTGGGGGCAGTGGCAGCAGTGTCTTGAGGGAGCACCCTTCTGCTGGGTTGGCTGGAGCTTCGAGGAGGGTCAGCACAGCTCTGTTCCATCCTCCATAGGAAATGACAACTGGGATTGGTGAAGAACACACATCAACACCTGGCTACTCAGAATTATTAGGGAATTTCTTTGTACAGAACTTCCAAAGGGTTGGAAGCATGGAGTGATTCATCCTCCCCCAGGTGCGTAGAACCCATTCACAACCAGCATCTTCTGTTTGTGGCCCCTTTCTATTCTATGTGTTTGATTTGGGCATTAGACCTCTGGTCTAATACCGAAGTCATTTCGCACATAAAGCTGAGTTTGACTTTGAACTCAGAGATTTAATTTTCTTCAGTTTTTCTTTAATTTTGGTTTCAGAATTTAGACAATTTTGTATACTGTTATAATTTTAATACATGTCCCTATTTTAATAAACACATCACACCTCCCTGTAGCAAATAAGATAAAATGTAAATTCCTTCACATGGTGCATTCTTTCTACTCTGGTTTCTGCTCATTTCTGCAGAACAAGCTTCATGATCCCTGCCTCACACCCTATGGTGGGCCACACCAACTTTCCACCCCATCCTCAATACTGTAGGCCCTTGGCTTTCTGTATGTGATTCCTTCAATGGCCAGGTTTCTCTTATGATTCTTCTCCCCCATTTATTTCAGGAGTTAAGTTGTCTCAACCAGTGAAAAGAAAAAAGAATTAAAGTGGGATTTTGGAGAGGGGCCTAGAACAAAAGCTTAGAGTTGCAGGTCCAGAAAGATGTGTGAGGTTGGCTAGGTCAGGGGGAGCACTGCAGAGTGTGGTGCCTCTGGCTCTCAGACTGACTTAGCATGGCTTCTGAGAACTCAGTCCTCCCCGTGCCATCTCAGTGCTGCCAGGATCATGGACTCAAGTGCACCTGGGTCGACAGGGAGGGGCACTTTTCTCTTTTGCTTCCCCTTTTAGCTCAAGGAGTAATTTCTTCTTTGGGGAAGGAACCTCTTGCTGTTAACAGTGGTGAACCCACTAATAAAATGTCACAATCCAGTGTGATCTGCTGGTCCTCTTCCTGTTGTTCTCAGCTAAGTGAACCATGCGCTTTAGGCCTTAAGCCTAAAGTGATCATGTCACCTCTTCCTTTTGCCCTGGCTTCTTCCTTCCCATCTCTGTCCTTGCTCTTTCTCCTGCTCTTTATCTATCCAGCTTGTTCTCGTTCCCAGTGTGCATCACTTTCTGCTTCCTTCTTCTACCCTCTCTCTGTCTTCAGCTCCCTCTCCTCTCCTCTAGCTTTATACTCTGCCTTCCACCTGTCCTTGTTTAAAAGGGGGATTGAAATATCAGGCCCTGGTGCTAGGAACCCCAAGTGGGACAGCTGGCTCCGCTCTTAGACAAGTAACTTTGGGAAGCTTATTCTGGGCTTTAATTTCTTCATATGTCAGATGGGGATAATAACAACTTCACGGGATTGTTGTAAAGATGATATGAGGTAATCATATAACAGGCTTGGGACAATGCCTGGTACATAGTAAGTACTGAAAAAAAAAGATAATTACTGTCCATCCGTATTCATTTCTCTTCCCCTCTGGCTCTCCTCATCCTTCTGCCAGACTAAGTCTCTGGAACTACATTTCCCTAGAGACTCCCCAGTGGGGTAAACTGGACAACTTTCCCTCACATTATAGAACAGGTAAGACAGAAATGTGTCTTCTAGAAATTCATCTTAGAGAGCTTGGGCCAGAGGCTGCTCTTGTTGGCGCACCCGTGACAGAGTACGCTCCCTATCTCTCTAGAGAACCCGGCACTATAAGTGCATAATTTCAGGGGGCTGAAAGCCAACCCAAACTTTGACCATAGCAGCTTCTGGCATGCTTTTATAGCCCAAAAGATATTCAAGAAGCCTCATACCACTTCTGAAGCCCTTGAGAATTGTTGTCAGATTGGGATATTCACGCAGGTTAATTCGGCTGAACAACGTCTCCAGAATCGACAGACTGAAGGTCTTTTCCAGGTGGGTGAGGATGTTGTACACTACTCTGGGTACGGGGACCTGATTTCTACAGGCTTCCAAGGATTCCTTAAAAATTGGAGTCGAGGATTATTATAAATGATTATAAAACGGAATGGAAGTTTATTACACATTTGTGGTTTTCTAAGTTGTAGGAATGGTGTTCTGTTCTGTTAAGAAGGAATTTAGCGACATGTATGGTCAAACTCTAACATAGAAAAGTTACAGTTCCACATGTTTACTTTTAGAACTTCACATGTATTTGGATTGTTAGTCATGGGAAAGAATAAATAGACTTCTTTAAAATAAGTTTGCTTTGTGAACCTTATTTTAGGTACATTTGAGGGAAGAGAGAAATTTTAGGGAAGGAAAAGGGGAGTCGAGGCTGCTACTGTGTCATTAATTCTCCAAGGCTCTGGGAAGAACTCTGTAGCAATGGATTAGGAGTTGGTCACAAGGGACAATTCTGTGATTTCTTGTTAGCCTCTGCTCTCTCTCTTGGACTTGGGATAGTCTGAATGGGTTCTAGCCACAGGGAAGTCATCCAGAGAACTCCTCTTCAGGAGAAGATGGCCAAAAGGAGAAACATGGCAGGAGAGAACATAACATAACACTGAGCACCTACTAGACTAGTCCTTGGGTAGAGAGCAATGGATAAGTTCGACATGGTGCTACCCATGCTGGGGGAGGGACACTGTCAGGTTAAGAAGATGGGCATTAACTAATAAACAAATTAAAGAAATGCCCAGCTGAGAAAATTGTTATGAAAAGAAAGCATAGATTTCTTGGAGAAATTGGTTGGATAAGTGGGTTGAGGAAGCCTCTCTGAGTAGTGACATCTGGGCTGTGACATGAAGAGGGGCTGGAGCCAACCAGGCCGAGACTTGGAGAAGATTGTTCAAACACATATGCACTTCCCTGGGCCTGGCACTCAGGAAATGCATTAAGAAAATCCCAAAATTATAAAAGAATGCCCTTTTTGTCTGCTAGTTGTATCTTCCAATGCCTGCCTAGCTTCACATCTAAATGGATTATGCTCAACAAGCTCTCAGGAACTGGGAGGGTGCCCTTAGTGGGTTGAATGGTGTCACTCCTCCAAAAAGACATGTCTACTTGAACCCTATGAATGTGACCTTATTTGCAAAAAGGGTCTTTGCAGATGTAATTAAATTAGGATCTTGAGGTGAGATTACCCTGGACTAGAGTAAGCTCTAAATCACAATGACCAGTGTCCTTATAGAAAGAGAGAAGGAGAAAAAACAAGGAAAGGAAAAGGTGATGTAGAGCCTGATGTGGAGATTGAAACCACGATTATAGGTGATTTTTCTATAGGTCCAGGAACACAAAGAGTTGCTGGTACCACCAGAAGGCAGGAGAGTTAGGGAACTGAGGGAGCCAGAGAAGGCACCAACCCTGCCAACATCTTGATTTTGTACCTCTGGTTTCCAAAACGGTAAGACAATACATTTCTCTTGTTTTGAGTAACCTTGGTTGAGGTCATTTGTATGGCAGCCCTGTGACCCCATCTTTCCCTGACAATGAGCCTTTGGGAATAGGTCTTTTGAGCTCCAGAAGCCCTAGGAGTTTGGGGCTTGAAACTTCAGTAATGGGGACTCCTTGGTGAGGGTGGGCTGACATGGGAAAGCAGGCAGCATGACTCACCCTGTACATTTTCTCCGTGATGAAGGAGTTGTCTCGGAGGCCTTCGAGGAAGGGAAATGTCTTGTATATGGCATAGGCAGTTTCCAGCTTCTGGTATATGAAGTGCTGGAGAAGAGCCTCTTCTAAGGCCCTGGTCATGGTGAACATCCTATGAAAGAGGCATGAGAAGAGAAGAAAGACTCTGGGAACTCAGGGAGCTGCTCTTTGCGCTCAGTAGCCATCTTCGGACCAGCATCCTGGTCCCGAAGGCAGCCCTGAGCAGTCTGCAAAGCAAAACTCCTGCCTCAAAGGCTCATGGGCATAAGAGGCAATGACAATACCCAGCGACCATGGAGACGGAAAGCGACCAAGAATATGATGCCAAAATCCTAAAGGGGTTTCTGGTAAACATAAAACAGATTTCAAATAGCCAATATCTATTGAGTACTTCCTATGAGCCAGACTTTGTTCTAAGAGTTTCGCATGCACTAGCTTATTTGAGCTTCACAAAACCCTTGCAAGATGGTTACTGTGATTGTACCCATTATATTGTGAAGGACACTGAGACATAGAGATGTTTACTAACTTGCCCTAAATCACATAACTTGGAAGTGGTAGAAGTAAACAAATTCCGACTTTCTGCTTCTAAGTTTATGGTCATAAGTTCTATGGTCCATGGCTACATTGAAAGCAGTTAAGATTGCCTGAGCAGTCACTTAAGGCAGACACTAACAAAGCTCGTAAAGAGGGACCACCCAGTAATGAGGAGAAAGACGAAAACCTGATAATATGTAGAAACTTCAGTAACCCACCTACAATCTTTGACGCAGAAGCAAGACAAACATAAACAGATGTGAAAGATGTGAAAGACATGATTAGTAAAGGCAATGTCACTGATTTATTATATGTATCAATTTCATATCTCAGAACAGACATGGGCCTTTCCCATGCCCATGCGACATTTATAAAAATTAGCTATGATAGGCCAGGAGAAAATATGCATGTTATAATAGGTAGAAAAAACTTACAGATGACATTCCTGAAAAATGTCAAGAAGAGTACTAACAAAAAATTCAACCACCCAGAGATTTTTTTTTAAACAAAACAAACAGAGAATCCAACTTTCCAACTTCATTTTGTGTATGATTGAAAATTAAACTGTAAGTAATGACTGTTCCAGAGCTAATACCAGTGGTAGACAGAACATCCCTGCTCTCTTGACTCATTCCCACATCCTGTAAGTTTGACAGGAAAAAAGAAACATATCATAAAAAATAGGATAATCCATAACAGTACTGAGAAAGAAAAGACACCATGGGAGATCTATAATCATGAAGAAATCCTGGAAGACTGAGAACAGGTGGAAGGGAGATCTAGAATCCATGATATAGACAGAATCCATCCAATGGGGAAGGATACTTCAAAGATCAGCACAGAGCCAGAGAAATCCAGAACGAACAGGTGGTAAGAAGAGGAAGTGGCCCTGGGGTTACAGTTAGGATGATTAATTATACTACAGCATTCAGAACATAATATCCACTAGGTTCCCTTTTCTTCGTCTGTTATGATTCTCAAGAATGAAAGCAAGGCACAGAGAGGTTAAGTAACTAGCCCAAGGTTGGTAAAGCAGAGCTTGTCTGACTAAAGCCCCATTTTTTTTTTTACATATACATATATTTTAAAGATTTTATTTATTTGACACAGACAGAGATCACAAGTAGGCAGAGAGGCAGGCAGAGACAGAGGGGTGGGGAAGCAGGCTCCCTGCCGAGCAGAAAGCCCAGTTCGGGGCTCGATCCCAGGACTCAGATCATGACCAGAGCCGAAGGCAGCGGCTTAACCTACTGAGCCATCCAGGAGGCCCTAAAGCCCCATTTTTTACTAGTGCATGATACCGGGTCTCATATGCAAGTGTTCAGATTTTTATCATGTAAAGCAGTCTTTTTTTTTTTTTTTTAATGTAAATCAGTCTTAAAAACGAATAAGCAGGGACGCCTGGGTGGCTCAGTGGGTTAAGCCTCTGCCTTCGGCTCGGGTCATGATCCCAGCGTCCTGGGATCGAGTCCCACATGGGGCTCTCTGCTCGGCAGGGAGCCTGCTTCTCCCCTCCCCTCTCTGCCTGCCTCTCTGCCTACTTGTGTGATCTCTGTCTGTCAGATAAATAAATTTAAAAAATCTTAAAAAAAAACACGAATAAGCAAAAGACAAACATCCACATAGAAAAAAAAAGCAAAAGACATAAATAGACAATTAAGTCAAGTGTGCAATAAATATATAAAAACATGGCAATTCACTAGTAGTTGGGACAGTACAAAAGACAACGTAATTATTTTTTATAAAGATTTTATTTATTTGTCAGAGAGAGAGAGAGCACAAGCAGGGGGAGCAGCAGGCAAAGCAGGCAGAGGGAGAAGCAGACTCCCTGCTGAGCAAGGATCCCAATGCCAGGCTTGATCCCAGGACCCCGGGATCATGACCTGAGCCGAAAGCAGATGCTTAACCACTGAAACACCCAGGCATCCCGAAAACTTAATAATGTTTGCCTATTAAATTTTTCCACATAAAGAATAAAAGCAATAATCACAAATGCTCCTAGTAAAAATGTAAACAGGTCCAAATGTTCTGGAGGCTAATTTAACAATCAGGGTCAGATGCTCTAAAGCATGTATTCCATTGAGTTCCAAATTCCATTTCCAGGAATTTATTTCAAGGAACCAATCATAAATGTACTTAAGGAAAATATATAAAAAGTTCATGAAACACTAGAGAGGAAATTAAATTTTTTCTCTTTATTGTCTCTTTCCCATCAAATACCTCTAGTCACTTGAACAATGGATAATAAATGAGTTGCCTATTTGGGGCAGAGTGCAAATCACAGAGCATGGAAGAGGAGAGTAGAGCAAATCTTGGTTCCATCCACAACAACAGGCTAGAATTTAGGAAAAAAAGTATTCAGCTGTGTCTCTGCTCCCCCACTACTCCCACGTCTGTCCCCCTTTTTCAGAATCTCTGGTTAAATCCCACTTTGCTCTCTATGTTTGGAAGACAATATTTTACAAAGAGAGAGGCTCATAGTTTCAGTAGTTGGGTTCCATCCTGTAGCTGCTGCTGGGAAATCAGCTATCAGAACCCAATCACCAAACATGAAGAATAAAACAGCCAAGACAAAAACCCACCTGGATGCTGGGTCTGCCACCTGCTCTGCCCCTTTGTCGGTCCAGGGTCCCGGCCAGGGGTCACTCCTGGAAGACTGAGAGAACAGCAGGGAGATGCCAATGGGTGAAGCAGGAAGTCTGTGCTTTGCCACAGGCAGTGAGGGCCAGGCTTCCAGAGAAAAGAAAAGTGAAAGTATTTCGAGCAGATCGAGCAGGAAGCTGAAGACGGTGCTTGCTGCCTTCCTCCATCTCCGTCCAGACACTTGTGAGGTTCCCGGGAGGATTTGGGGGAGGTGGGGAGTGCTGCCATCTGGATCAGCCTGGGGAAGGCTGTGCAGAGGGGAGGAGGCATTAGGGTCCAGCCCCAGGGGCCATGGGAGGGAGCTGGGAATCCACCATCTGTATGCTTCCCTACCACTTCTATTTCCCCAGGGCTTGCCCTCCTTCTGTAATTTTGCGGGGGATGAAAATGTTTCCGAACTGAAGTATGGTGATGGTTATACAACTGAATAAATTTACTAGAAATAATCAAACTTCAAAAAACAAATGGAAACCATAGGGGAGGGGAGATAATTCAGAAATGCCCATAATTTGTCAGGATAAAATTATTGCCTGAGAAAGTTGAGATAAAAGGGAACGTGAATATAATCTGAAATCATGTAAAGGTAGGCAGACTTCTGGGAAGGAAGGTGACCAGGGGCCAGGCCACATTTAGGAGACAGGGATGTGAGGAAGCCAGGTCTAAGAGCTGGGACCAGGAGAAGACTCTAGACAGCCACTTCAGGGAAGGCAGAATACCCCCTCCAAACACCGTTTAAAGATTCC
>RCUC01111955.1:0-11235 GCA_003697995.1 Taxidea taxus jeffersonii
GCTGACCTGAGGCCGAGAGCACGGCCCCGGATCTCGCTGGAGGGCAGAGCCCGGGGCACAGGGTGAAGCATGAAGGCCCTGGAAGCGGCCACTGTGCCTTGGGCTGGGCGGACGCTCAAGGCCTCACACATAGCAGGCACCCACCTGCTACCTGAAGCAGGAGGAACGGACTGCGCACCCGCCCAAGGGCACAGCGGGATGCCAGGTCCCTCGGAGCCCTGCGGCCCAGCAAAGGGATAAGGTCGACTGTCCCCAAGCAGGGGTCTGGGAAGACCAAGGGGGGCAGAAGCAGAGGCTCCATTCTCATTGGTTCAGAGAACTTGAGCAAGTCATGTAATCGATGTCACCGTCCCTTTCGTTCTGCAGGGAAAAGACTGGAGCTGCCTGCTTGCCCCATCTAGACTCAGCCACCCCTCCTGTCCCCTCCAGACATCGATCCCTGCTCCCCTCGCCAGGACCTTTCCGATCAGGGATCCCCTTCTGCCATGCTTCTTCCCACTCTCTCCCCTTCACTCCTAGTAAACAGACTTCAATCCCCCTCCTCCTGGAACAAAACAAAGCCCTCTCTGCTTCCTCCTCCTCCTCTAGCTACCCCTGCATGTCCACCTCCCCTGGTCTGGTGGCACTTCTGTATCTGTGCCCTCTCCGCTCCGACCCCACCCCTGCTCCCACCGGGATTTTCATGAAGAAATGGCTCCTCCTCGAAGCCATCAGTGGCCTCTTGTCAAATCTGAGGAAGGTCTTTTCCCTGCCTCCTACTCTGAAGCCTTTGGTACTGTCGGCCAATGCCTGTGGCTTCTGAGTCAGGACTCTCCCTGTTCCCCTCTCTCGGTGATGGTCTGTCCTGGCCCCAGTCCCTTTAAGGGCTGGCATTCTCCAGAGATCTGTCCTTGAACCTTTGCTCTCCCACCTGTTTTTACAGGACAATGTCATTCATTTTCAGATGTCTGCCCGATGCTCCCACCCCGATCATTCAGACCCTCTAATTGCTCCCCAGATCCCACCCTCTGGTTTCTGGTCACCTGTGGCCCTTCCTACCTGCATCTTCCTTAACTCTTCATGATTAACACACGTCCCCGGCTAGACTGCTTCTCCCACTCCAACCCATCCACTCCGGTACCCACAGAACCATAAACTCAGTCTTCCAACACCTGCCCCCACCTCACGCCATCCCCACAAAACAGTTACTAAACATGATTGATTCTACCCCATTTCCTCATTCCAACCAACTCACTGAGCTCCTACTGAATGCCTGGCATTGTGGGAGGCACTGAGGATGTTAGGCTTTACAAAACCCAGCTGAGAGGTGCCTGGCGGGTTCAGCTGGAGAGGCAGGAAACTCTTGGCCTCGGGGTTGTAAGCTCGAGCCCCATGATGGGTGTAGCAATTACTAACAAAACAAAATAAAGTAAATAAAATAAAATCCAGATGCGACATGAAGACCACTGGTCTAGAGCCTCAGAAACACTTTATTTTTATGATTTTATTAATTACTTTGAAAGAGGGAGAGAGAGTGAGAGCACAAGCAGGGGAACAACAGAGGGAGAGGGAAAAGCAGGCTTTCCACTGAGCCGAGAGCCTGATGCAGGACTCAATCCCAGGACCCTGGGATCATGACCTGAGCTGAAGGCAGACACTTAACCAACTGAGCCACCCAGATGCCCCTCAGAAATGCTTTAGAATACAGTTCTCCATCTCCTCGTCTTGAGACACAAGTCTAGACCCCATCCCAATTTATTTGCTTCCTAATTGGTCTCTTGGTCATGTGTCTTTCCTCATTCAACCCCTTTCTTTGGAACTGCAACAAGGTATGCTTGCAAGAAATAATTTGGATCAAACCACCTTCCTGCCTCAATAGCTCCCATTCCTTAAGTGAAAAGCCAAAGCTCCTTAGTAATCAGGAGCCTTTACCCTCCGGCCTTGGGTGCTGAGGGCACACCTCCCACCCTCTTCCTGAGCACTCCTCGGGAGCTGCCTTTCCCCCTCCCCTCTTCCCATCTCTGCAGCCTGACACCATAAGCCCCCCAAGCACAACCCCACTTCAGCACCAGCACCAAAGGGCTCTTCCTCTGTGAAGTCTTTTACAATATTTCTAAGAACCGATGTTTCTCTTCTCACAAAATACTGTTTATAACTTGCTTCTGGCACTTCACAAGTAATATAATTTCATGTTATATAATTACTGCTTTTCATGTCTTGCCCACTATCTACTGACCTGAAGCTGGAGGCTTGTTTATACCAAGAGTCTATCAGACCTGGATTACATGAGATGCTTTATCCCGTAATACAATTTTATGTTATATTAATATGTGTTTTGTATCTGGCCCATGAAACTATGGCCTCTGTGGTCTGGGAGACTTCTCTGTATTTTCAGACTCTATTATTGAGTTCAGAAGGTAGCCAATGTTTTGTAAACATCTGACACACAAGCAATGAGATTAAAGATGCATTACATCCCTTATTAATTACTAAAATGTACAGCGCACTTACCCTGTGGGACACCAGGAGGGTCCCCATCTCCTCGCCATTGCTTTGGCAACCAGATAAGTCACTATTGGGGGGTGGGGGTTGTCCGTACACCACAGAATGTTTAACAGCATCTTTGACCTCTATCCACCAGATGCCAGGAGGAATCCCAGTCCCCAGCTGTGACAACCAAATTGTCTCCAGACATTACCAAATGCTGACAACTACTCTGCTAGACACTTTTCAGGGCTGTCCAAGGCTGATCTCTGTAAGTTAAGCATGATCACGACCTCCGTTGTAGAAAAAGGGACCCAGGGTTCAAGAAGGGTCAGCCCCTTGCCTAGGGAGGTAGAGCTAGTGAGGACTAAGACTGGGACTCCCGCTGCTTGGCTCCAGAGCCCGTGTCCAACCCCCAAACCCCTGCGGCCTCAACAGATCTCCTGTAAGGGAACGGCTCCCTAGACTCCATGGTCCCTCAAATGTCCACCTGCTATTTTCTTGGAGTAAAAGGAAAGTAAAGGAAGTAAAGGAAGTCGGTCCTCTATCAGATCCAAGCCCTTCGAATGCTTACAACAGCTACAAGCAGCCTCCCGCGCTCCCTCTTGGGCAGCTTCCGCAGGGGACACAGTCTCTACCCGACGCCATGGCCTGGGGCTGCTCGGGCAGCTCTCCAGCACGCTTCCAGTGCATAAAACTGTAGCCACAGGATGAGCACTGCCCTCCATCTGGACACCAGACTTCCAGGAATGCTGGCTAAGGCTGCGCTCACTTATCACATCACATCCCTGGCATGGGACTCGAATCCTTCAGCTGGTAAGCCAGGCCTCCTGGGCCCTAACTCGGGTGGCTACCCTGTCCATCTGAAGAGGACTGTACGCAACACCTGCTTTCACACATTTCCCCTTAGGAGTCCAGGGTCACGTTTCCTCCCAGCTCAGAGTCCACTGCTGACACTTCAGATGACACTCCAGCGGGACGGTAAAGTTAATGCAGCTAATACAATCACTAGGTGAGGCAAGATAGGGACGTAGGCCATCGGGTAACCTACTTAATCTCTCAGCTCAAAAATTCTCCATGGCCTCTTGTGTACGCAAGAGAGACCAGGGCTCAGTATCTCTTCACTGACTTCTTTATTCACTTTCACTACCTGCCATCAAAAATCCCATACACATCCAACATTTCTGGTCCCCCTCTCCTGCTTGTAAAGATTTTTCGATTGTTTTGTTCGCTGCTGTATCACCCACATCTAGAATAGCGACTGGCACACAGTAGGCTCTCAATACAAATTCACTGATTTAATAAATGATCAATTCGTCAGGGACGTCATTGGAGCAAGAGAGGAAGAGGCAGTAACAGGAAGTCTGAGATTCGCTCTATCCGCTCTGGCCCAAGCCCTGGCAGGGCACAGCCTTCAGACTTTGTCTTCTCCCCGTCACGGAACAGCACGGTGTGACCACAGCATGCCTGGGGGGGGCGTGAGGCCTGCCCTGGCCCCAACTCACGCGAGACAGCAGAGGGCTGAGGAGTTGGCCAATGGCCACCGCTCATCAGCAGTGGGCAGATGGAGCGGTCTGTCCGGCCATCCAAGCTTGGAGGGAAAGGGGCCTGGTAGGCTTCCCACGGAAGCACAGAAGGTTCTCTGTTCCCCACCCTTGGGGTCCACAGGCTGCCACCCCCTCTCGCCACCATCAGGCACCCCGACCAGCCCAGCACTGCAGCCTCCTGGATAGAAACACTGTATCACCCACTTTATCAGCTGCTGGTCACAAGACACCAGAGGGAACCACTTGAAAATCATACTTCTGGTGTCTGTGCGGGTGGAGTAGAGGCTTTGAATTCCATTGCCTGGGTGAGAAACCTGAAGCTGTGTGACAGGGTAGAGAATCAACCAGGACAGACTCAGAGCTAGGATCAGAAAAGGAGGGATGCCTGGGTGGCTCAGTTGGTTGAGCAGCTGCTTTCGGCTCAGGTCATGATCCCAGCGTCCTGGGATCGAGTCCCGCATCGGGCTCCTTGCTCGGCAGGGAGCCTGCTTCTCCCTCTGCCTCTGCCTGCCACTCTGTCTGCCTGTGCTCGCTCGCTCTCCCTCGCTCTAACAAATAAATAAATAAAATCTTTAAAAAAAAAAAAAAGAAAAGGAAAAATCCGGTGGGACTGCGGACCTACCCCAGGGCGCCCCCGCAGGGGCTTTGGGACAGGCTTCCCTCCTCAGACCTCCCACCCAGGAGCCCAGGAATTTGGCCCCAGGGAGCCAAAGCTAAAGGTACTACCGGAGCTGGGGCTTGAATTCAGGTCACCACCATCACGGCCAGTCCCCTCCCTTCTCTGGCCTCCACAGGCCTCTTCTGAAAGCAGTGCACAGCACCAGCCCTGCCCCGTCCCCCACGGTGGCCCCCAGCCAGCTGTGGCTCTGGAGTCCTTGCCATGTGGCTGGTCCACACTGAGGTTTGTTGTAAGGGGAAACCATACTCTAGATTTCAAACACTTAGTACAAAAATAAAAGGGAACCGGGGTGCCTGGGTGGCTCAGTGGGCTGAGGCCTCTGCCTTCGGCTCAGGTCATGATCTCAGGGTCCTGGGATCAAGCCCCGCATCGGGCTCTCTGCTCCACAGGGAGCCTGCTTCCCTTCCTCCTCTCTCTCTGCCGCTCTGCCTACTTGTGATCTCTATCTGTCAAATAAATAAATAAAAAATCTTTAAAAAATAAAAATAAAAAAATAAAAGGGAACCATCACCTTAAGAATGATTTATACTGATCACGCACTGCAGTAATATTTTGGCTCTACTGGGTTCAAATAATAAAATTTTATTTCACTTCCTCATTTTTACTCTTTAAAAATGTGGCTAACTTAACATATCTTAAAATTTTATTTTCTTATTTATTTTCAAGATTTTATTTATTTATTTGAAACAGAGAGAGAGAGAGAGAGAGAGACAGAACAGGCATTGGGAGCAGCAGAGAGAGAGGGAGAAGCAGGCTTCCCATTGAGCAGCGAGCCCAATGAAGGGCTGGATCCCAAGACCCCGGATCATGACCCAAGCTGAAGGCAGACACTACACCGACTGAGCAACCCAGGCACCCCATAAAATTTTATTTATTTTAAGTAATCTCTACACCCAACATTGGGCTCAACCCACGATCTCACGACCCTGAGACCAACGGTGGCATGCTCTTCCCACTGAGCCGGCCAGGCGCCTCTAACTTAGCATTTTCTAAGATTTGAAATTACATATGTGGCTTGCAACTGTGGTTCCCACGGCATTCCTATCGGACCTCGCTGGACCAGGCCATGCCTGCGATTGCACAGGAAGCACACGTAGAAACTTAAAGCAGCAGACGTTTCCTGCCCTCCATCTCAGAGAGGCTAACTCAAGGTGTCTGGGATGCCTGCGGGGGGCCCTGGTCATTCTGAGGGACGGCCACAGTGAGCACTGTCCCAAGGTCTCGAGGGGGACAGAGCTGGTAAGTCTCCACTCTTCCCTGCATCCTGCCCGATCCTCCCGGCGGTCAGGGTTCTGAGAGGGGAGGCAGAGTTCAAGGTGACATTGTCACCTGGCGCACCAGCCCAATCTCTGCTCTGCCCACACCCAACCTCTTCCTGACCTTGGCAACTTGCCCCGGTGCCTGTGCAGAACCAGCCTCCCGGCTATCCCTCACACACCGCACCTGCCCAGGGCCCACGCAGACGGCCACGTCTGTGCTGGCAAGCAGGTCACAAGGAACAGCCTCCTCTGGCCCAGAGCTGTGCCTCGGGGACTGGCCACTGGGACTGAACCCTGCCTCTGCCGCTTAGCACCCCTAGGCCTCGGTCTCCCAATCTGGAAGTAAAGAGCCCCTACCACAATTTTCGCTGGGCTGGTTAGCGAGATAATGGAGAAAAAACACACGAGAAATGCTCTGTGAATGGGGGCTATTAGCCATGCTCCTTTCTCGTGTGTTAAGTGGAATCCAAAAGCTGCAGCTGTCTGGAATGCGGGGTGGATTAAAACATCCTTGAACAAACAGTATGTTTTAGTCAGTCTGTTCTGTGATCAAAAGCAAAGAAATAAACACTGAACCTTATGCGACGCACAAATGACTATCCGCTGGACTGAGAAAGTCCTGGATGACGGCCAGGCCTCCCCGAGGCTTCCTAAACATGCCCAACCTCCCCTCCCCAAAGGAGGGTTTTAGCTTGCATGCCCCCTCCACACCCAGAGCCCCATTTCAGAATGGAGGCAGGACTGAAGGACGGGGCGGGGGAGGGGGGGTGCAGTCAGTGCCAATAGTGTGACATCTGAGTACTTGTCTGGGCACAGGTCGACTGCAATGTAAATGGTTGGGGTCTGGAATCCCAAGCCTGGACCTCCCTCCCTGGCTTCCCTTGTCCTGGCCACTCTTCCATGCTGCTCCCAGCACACGGTCCCAGTCTACCCATCCAGTAGTCTCCTCTCTACCCCCACACTTGCCTCCTTACCCCATCTTATTCCCTTTATAGCAACGACACCACGCCATGTCCTGTACTCATGAATCCGTGAACCCTGAGAAAGCGGGACTCCATGCGGTCCACACCATCTCCAGCACCAAATTTAATGCCTGTCGCATGGTAGGTCATTGACAAACACAGAAACGAACAGAGGTCTAAAATGCATGAGCAGAACAAGTGTGGACAGAAAGTTTCATCAAGTGAAAGCATCCCAGGCCCTTATTTTGCAAAGACCTGAGCACCCGAGGCACCAGGGGCTTGCTAAAGGCTCGGCTTGGGAGCTGGCAAAGCCATGCTTTTTGCCAAACACACGTGGCTATGCATACAAACAGACCCTTATCACCAAGCGGCGTGGTTTCTGTAGAAGTTGCTATCACCATCTTTGACTCCCCTGAATCCCTACCAGCTTTGGGGCTACAGGACCACCCAATGAGCTGATATCAAGCATCAAAAGCTGGTGTGGTCCCAGGACTGCTCCAGGGCTTGAAGGTGCCCTATTACCCAGGAAAACTCACATCCTCCTTTGTTGTTCCCCAAGAGGGCCAGCCTGAGCCAAAACCCCAGCCACCCCTCCCCAGACCCTTGAGCACCTTTGGCATCCTGGAGGCAGAGGAAAGGGTTCTGGACACAAACCCAAGGTCCAAACCAGCCTCAGCAGTGAGGGTCCAGGCATCCCTGGACAAGGTCCTAGATCTCTCAAGGCCTCAGATTCCTCCTCTGTGAAATGCAGGTTACGAGGGCAAGTTTTGGAAGGTGTGTGAGCCTTGAAAGCCATCCTGGGATTGAAGTCTGAAGCTTTAGCTCCAGCCAGGCTGACACTGGGCACTTGGCAAATGAAAGCTGCAGGGGTTCCTAGTCCAGGCCTGCCCCAGAGCACGGCAGCCCCTCTCTTCCCAAGGGTTCCCCATCCCAGCAAAGGAAGGGGTCCACAACCGCAGCTCCCACCTGCTACTGTAAGCAGGAACACGCTCTCCTCTCCTGGCTGCTGGGCCCATTGCACTCACAACACAGGATGCACGCAGCCACCCAGGGAGAGGGGCAGACACTGCCACCCAGACTGGTCTGCACTAAACTCAGACCCCTTGTACTGGCCAGACCCTAGGTGCACTGCTGGGGTGTGAGAAGCATGGGGTGGGAGAGAGGGAGCAGGCTTCACTGGAGAAGCCGCTCGCACCCTCTCTCTGGGTACATCACTTCATTGAGAAGGTGCCCAGGCCCCTGATCACGCCCACCTGATGACCATCCCAAGGGATCCAGATGGGGCCCCCTCCGCTGGTCAGCACCCCCTCTCCCTAGCAGCTCCAGAAGCAGTAGCCCTCCTCACTTCTTTCCAGAGTGATGTTCCCTCCGCTGGTTGTCCCCTCTCTGGCAGGTGCTCCGGCAGGGCCATGTTCAGTCCTGGGACCTTGAGGGAGGGGAACACTATGCCAGCTCTGGCCCAAGAAGGGTGGCTCTCAGCACGGCTGTTCCAGATGGAACAGCAGGGAGACCTCTCTCCCCTGGTGATGCGCACTGCCCCGCAATAGCGGTTCTGCAACAGGGAGGCTTCAGGGTGTCCACAGGGGAGGACCCACCCCTGAATTCCCAGCAGGAGCCTGACAGAGTGAGAGGAGCTGAGGGTGGGGCTCGGGGTGCACGCATATGCTCAAGGGTGGCACTAGGGCCCCTGGGTGGAGGCCTGGACAAGAATGCAACCCGGAAAAAGAAAAACCAAGACTGCATTTCTGGCCGCAGCCTGTCCCCTGGGAAGGGCTAAGCCAGTAAGACAGGCCCTTTTAAGATTGTTGCACATAGGTGAGACCTTCCTTGAACCGACTCTCCTCCAAGGTCAAGGTCAGCGATGACGTAAGGGGATGCCTGGCCAGCATTCGAGGTGCTGACCCCTGGGGGGAGCCGAGGTCCCTCAGGGCAGAGCCCAGAGCACAGCGGGTGGGAGCACTGGCTGGAGGGCTGGCTGGCAAGATCAGAGGGGACCCACGCCCACCTCTGCCCCCAGGGCTCTCCCACAGGGTAAATGTGCAGCCAATCTGAATGCCCACAGCCTGATCACACCCTCACCCACAACCCTGAGCCAGGAGCACCCAGAAAGACACTCTGACCCCTCAAGCCCACCCCACTCCTGCCTGCTAGAACCCTCCTGTGTCAAAAACCTACAAGAGCATCTCTACAGAAACGCGCGGCTCTCTGCTCAGAGGCACACCCACACCCAACACGGAAACACAGAGGAACGCAGTAACCCTACACACTCAGTACATACAGGCACACACCCCTCGTTCCTTCTCCTTCCCTGCCCATCCCCCCCAACATACAGCTTCTGAGATCGGCTGGGCCCCCTCGGCCAGGGTGCTCTCTTCCCCCATCCTGCAGCTGAGGGCACTGCCCACCCGGCTTCAACTTCAGCTGTGGCCGGTTTGTTTGTCAAGCTACAGGTCCCCGGGGGCTCCCAGCCAGGGAGCGGGAGCTTCCAGAGGGGCGGGGAGTGGCTAAGCCGGCCTTCTGGGGCCTTCTCTTCACCTCTGAAAGTTGGGTAAAGAGAAACCCTGGACTCCTGGCCCTCAGCCAGGCCAAGCCCAGCTCCCAGCAAGGGAGCCTCACTCCTGTCATGCTCAGGGGTACTAAGGGAGGTGGGCACTGGGACACAGGGGCTGCAGGGAGGCAGACGGGAGGAAGATTCCACAGCCTCGTAAGGATGTCCCCAGAAGGGCTGGGGAGTGTCCCAGAGCAGCCTGGGACTTCAGTCAAGCATGGGCCAGAGGCAGCTGGCTCCGGGAAGGGTACCCCCGCCTGGCGCCCTCACTCACCATCCTCCTGGCCTGGCTTCTTTGCACGGGCACCTAACCCTGATCCCTCGGAGAGGGACTGTTCTCCTGGGCTACCCCCCTCCCTCACAAATCAGGGAAACTCCTAGGCCCTCCCCTAGCCGTCCCCCTGCCTCACTCAGACCTTCATGTCTCCAGCCCTGAGGCATTAGCAATTTCAGGATCATCCCAGACCTGGGGGAGGTGGTGGGAGGGCAAGGCACAAGCTGCTCAGGGCCTGGGGACAGGATTCCAGAGTCTAGGGCTCGTTCAACAGGTTTGGGCTTCGCCCACACCTCCTCTCCACGGAGCTATGGCTCAGGTCCTATAGGACACCTCCTGGGCAGACACCCTAAATCTAACTGAGGGCGGTGCCAGGGGTCAAATCAAGTGCTCGAGCACCCAAAATCTGGGGCCTTGCCAGAGCTCCTCCTCTGGCCCTTTCATGAGTCCTCCTTGTTTTCAGCTTCCAAGAATACAGCCCTGTTAATCCACCACTACCTTGGGACAAGCACTGCCCTCAGGGTTAAATGGGGATCCAGAGGTTTTTTTCAAAGAAGCCTGGTGCCAGATAAGGACTCGGGGAAACTGAGGCACAGGGAAGACGCAGACCCTGAGAAAACCCAGGAGACCACGCAGCCACGGGGACCCTTGTCCACCTGAAGGCCCACAGGTCCTCCTGCCCTCTTCCAAGCGTCTATTTTCTCCTGCCCGGGAGCTGGCAGAGCAGGGCCCTGGGACAAGGTGCCACCCACCCCCAAGCCTGGCCGGCTCACCTGGCCTTCCCGGCCTGTCAGTCCAGCTGTTCCGGAAAGAGAACATTTTCTTCTCACTCTATTTGGACAGCTGCAGGGACAGTGATGGTGAGAAGAGAATGTCTGATTACTGACAGAGGGGGCAGTGTGGGGACAGGGCCACAGGGCCTCCGATGGGACGGGCAGAGGATTGGAGCTGTGGGGAGGTCCTGGGGGGGAGGCTAGGGACCAGGAGCGAGGCGGGGCCTGGGGCAGCCTGACAGGATACAGGGAATGCCCGCCATTCACAAAGAGGGTCGCCACAGGGGCTTCTGGAGCCGGGCCAGGGGCCTGGAGTAGTGAATGGCAGCCCAAGAGCAGAGGAAGAAAATGACTCCCTTCTTTATGGAAAGTGCTCAGCTATGGGGTGGGGGGTGGGGGGGTTGCCCAGCCCCAAACCCTTCCTCCCAGACAGATCCCTAGCCCTTCCCAGCGGGTCGGGACTGGTGGGTGGGGCTCAAGGAGAAGAAGATGAGGCATCGACTGGGCAAAAGTCAGAAGACCTAGAGATCCAGCTCGTTCCCACTTTCGAAGACGCCAAGTAGAGCTGTAGGGTCAAGACACACTGTTTCCTCCTCTCTCTCCTTCCCAATGCGCTCTCTCTCTCTCTCACTCCCCTTCCCTCTCCTCCTGTGTCCCTGTCCCCTTTCCAGCCATCCTGTCCCGGTGTCTCCCTGTCCCCATCTCCACCTCCTCCTGCCTGCCTCCCCCC
>RCUC01111958.1:0-11727 GCA_003697995.1 Taxidea taxus jeffersonii
ATATATATTAGCAATTGCAAGACTGTGTGTGTGCATATGTACACGTATACACGTGTGTGTCTGTGCATGTGTATCCTCGCTAAGGAGGGAAGCAGCAAGAATAACATCACCAAGGCTGAGGGGGAATGAAAGCGAGGAGCTCCATTTACTCAAACTAGAATATGTACTGATGGGAACATAGGAGTAGGAGAAGTAGATTTGGATTTAAGGTGGGTACATGATTACAGCAGACCATGAGAACCCAATCAGAAGTGTTTAGAGTTTACACAGTAGGAATTAGGGTGCCAGGGAAGATTTTTAGCGGAGGGCAATATGATGGAGATCATATTTAAGAGTGTGTTAATTCCCATAGTTTTAAGAGCTGTGTGCAATCAGAAAGTAGAAGAAATTGGACAGCAGGCCCTGCTGCATTCCGAACCCCATGCAATGCAGGTGCAGGGAAGGGACAAGGTGACAGTAGAGGGGATGGTGTCCAGGGAACAAAGACTTGAAGCACCTTGAAGGAAAATTCCATCAGCTCTGATGACTATGAGTTAGGCTAGAGAGGGAGGTGGCAAAGAATGCTAACTCAAAAATATTCCAAAGAGAATCAGAACCTCATGGGTATCTTCCCAGTTACGTTTCTGCTCACCTTTAGGAGCTGAAGTACTTTCTTAAGACTTGTGAGTCATTTTACAAAGGGGCTCTCCATCTCTCGGCTGCCTCAGGGGCAGAACGTATTTAACCCAATCCACAAATTTACGTGGTGTCTGTTTTTTTTCACTTGTCTCCTTGGAGGAAATTCTGCAGCCTTCCATGGTAATGAATTCCTGCTCCTGACTGTGCCTGTGGTCAGACAGACTTTTCTATGAATGGCAAACTGCTTGGAATTTTAACAGAACAACGGAGACAAAAATCTGTGTCAAAACAACCCCACCTTAATTTAATCATCCAGAGAATAAATTCTCCTGTGTTATTCAGAGACACTGAATTAGTTCACAATAATCACTTCTTCGAGATTTCTGGAATTTCCAATTTGCAATCAATAAATGTTTGTCATTTGAATTAAATTTACAGCCCCCAACCAGATTTTTGCCACACTTGGCAATGACACTTAATAGAGAACATCGACTTCAAGGAAGAAAATAATAGCCATTTAAGTGGGGAGATAATTGGCTATAACATAAGAACATTGAAAAATGTTGAAACTCATGGAGACTTATGGAGTATTTTAAAAATTTATGTTGTACTTATCTTTGCATTTGTAGTCTACCACAAAATTTCAAACTCTGGGTATAAATCAGTTAGATGTTCATCTTGGAGAGTCACAAATCAGGAAGCAACAATCTGACCCATCCTGTGTGCTGTTTTATTTTCAGCCTCTCCTGTCGGCTTACCTTGCAGGGGAACTAAATAGTGTTGTTCTGTGTGTGTGTGTGTGTGTGTGTGTGTGTGTGTGATTGTGTGTGTGGTCACCTACACACCTCAGTCAAAGACTATTTTAGACTTCTTGCCTTGATAACATCTGCCTTATCTTGGGAACATCTGGTTTATCACCCTATTTCCTCTCTGCCATTATGCTGACCGCTGGAAAAATATGGCTCAGGAGTTCTGACCCACAGGGCTATGTCTACTGGAATCAACCCCCACTCATAAACAGTAAGTTGCACATGCTGGTTATGTGACCACCTTCTACCACCAGCAACTTTGTTGGGGTTTGCTTTTGTTAATGTAAGCTGTGGTTACAAGAGATGGGGTTGGCTACTGTTTTTCATGGAAGTCGATCTAGTTCTTAGCCATTTGCAATTTGGAAAGTGAGAATCTATATGTTTAATTAGGCACAATGATTATGAAATGTACCATGTGTGTGTGCGCGCGCCCGTGTGTGTGCCTGTGTGTGTGTGTGTATGTTTCAAGTACAAGCCAATTATTTCATGCCAGGTAATATAGGTGCTCCCAGATGTAGTTGAACCATTTTATAGGCATAGCTTGGGTTTTTCTCACCTTCTGCATTCTCCAGAGGGTCATTTCCCTAAAAATGACTCTGCCTAGATTTCTTTAGGGCTGGAAAAGTGGAGACCCACATTCCTGAGGAGGAAAATCCAGGGAGGAATCAGGAAAAAAGTGGTTCATTGCCTCTTAGATTTACTTGAAAGATATTAGTGTAGGTTAAAGTAATCAGGATTCAGGATGCTGGATTGGACAAACTGTCTATTTGTATAGCAACGGTGAGTGCTTGTCTGGTAGCCTTACACATATGTCGTGTCTATTTGTCCATGTCCCCCTGTCTATATGCAGTGTCGTGGAGACACAGCCCAGCAGATGGCTCACCTCTGAATGAGATCAACACACAGAGCAGATACAAAGATGAACTTTCAAGATCGAGTTGTTAAACAGGGAGCCAAATTGTTCTTCTACTCTTCCCTACCCCCGACTTCACATTTTTAACAAGGTTAATTTGTCCCTATAATTATGTGTGTGTTCTTTTAGCAATGAAAACTTTTATTGTGGGTTTCAGAAAATGAATTGCCTGCAATGTAAAACAATTTTGTAAGAACCATTTTTCCCCCTTCTTCTTTAACCCGTGAGGTTAACTTTCAACATTGTGCACTTCGACGTATAGTTTTGGAAAGCAAAGCAGGGAAACTGTATTTTACTGTAGCCTGCCAGAGATGCTGAATTACAAGTAGCTAGAATGAGAGCTAGGGAAAGGGGAAGGGAGGTACACAGTGAAATAAATACACAATCTCACTCTCGGCAAGGGCAAAATTTTATAAAGATAAATGACTTCTTATCCATTATGCCATTTGTCCCAAAACAACAATCCAGACACTTTGGGGCCTTTTCTGTTCCCAAGTGATAGAACAACTTGCATAGTTGGAGATTCTGAACACTATTACCTTGTAGATCTGCCCATCTCCATTACTACTGCAAGTTACTCATTCAAGATTTGTGGCTGGATGGGTTAATGAATTACCAGATCTTGCGTAAAATGACTTGGTCTGACTTTTAAATGACTACTTTTTTTTTTGGCCAGTCTTGTGATTGGTGTTAATTGGCTCTAGAGACAAGCCTCCTATAGAGTGTTTTTTTTTTTTTTTCCTTTTTTTTTCCCA
This sequence comes from Taxidea taxus jeffersonii, assembly GCA_003697995.1. Lineage (NCBI taxonomy): Eukaryota > Metazoa > Chordata > Mammalia > Carnivora > Mustelidae > Taxidea > Taxidea taxus. The sequence continues at coordinate 3,096 of RCUC01111958.1, forward strand.
GAAAAATTTTGTTCTGTATATCCCCCTCCCCTTTTTCATTCCCTTCCGAACTTATGCTCAGTTCAAGGAGCTGTGTGCAGGATGATAGGGCGGGGAGGAGGGGGGAGGAGACTCAGCAGCCACATCTTTGGGGGCTGATGCCATTCCTTGTGCTGAATCAGCATGATTTATCAGAGTCCCGTCTTCAGCCCAACTAAGTTTAGAGTGAGTTCCTTGGTGTTCCTCACACAATATGCGTAGCTGGAGCTCTGAACTTTGAAGGAAAGCCTCGGAGCAATTTGCAAAGTGCTGGTGCTTAGTGAATACTGAATTACATTTAGGAAATAGTCGGCTGCTACCAGTTAGACTTCATTTTTATTCTTGACACAGACACCTAAATCAGAGAACAGTAACATTTCAGAGATTATGGAAGCAGTTTGGGTATGTTCCAACACTATAATAGGATCAGAATTTTAAGGCCTTTTGTATTATTACCAATAGTCACTTAGTTTCTGCTGCAGTGTACTTTGTAGGGAATTACAGCTTTTACTAAAAAGATTAAAATGCTATTATGCAAATGATTGCAGTATGTTATTATGTTTACAAATTAACATCCATGGCTCAACACACAAATTAACTAACTATTCTATCTATGTTATTAAGGATTTAATAAAGTAACTGTTAATAAAAATGGGTAGCTTGGAACACTTAATAGGAAACAATTGTGATTTAACACAGAACTTGAGCCTTGTGTTTAATGTTCTAGGTGATAGAATGGTAAAATCAAGTTGAGCAAAGCACACAGAAGAACCAGGACCCTGTGAACGGTAGACCTGCCCGGCGGAGATGCTGATGACCACGAATTAAGTAGCTTCAGGCTACAATGTACAGTGGGCGGCACATCAGTAAATCTAAGCAAAGCACACAAACCATCTTCTATTAATAAATAGTTCATTGAAATGATAATTGCCCTCCATTCTGTGTTGAGATGCTCCATGCACGCAGAGAACGCTTACATTATTCTAAAATGGAGCTCAGAGCAAATTTCGATGTGGCGAATGGGTTTTAGCTGCAGAATATCACCGTGTAATAAAAGAGGAGAAGGCTAGGTTCAGACTAAGATGGCTTTACAAACAGGCTGCAAATTGCTATTCTTGGCTGTTCATAAGAGATCATAAAAACAAGGAGATAAGAACTGCCAAGGTCCCTGAGAAATGAATGTATGTGATTATGTTATCGTGTGGGTTGGACTTACTAGACAGACCAACAGCACCTTTGCTTTAGTCCAACAAGAAAATTGTTCAGAGTTGCGGTTTTGGGATAGCAAACTCTGTTAGAATGGGGAAGTTCCAGAACACTGTAATTAACATGTTTCCAAAGAGACTCGGGATTCCAGTCACTGAATCCTTTGCTAGATCTCAAAACAAGAGCCAGAAGTATTACCCAATGCTAAGCCAACAAACAAACAACAAGAACACAAAATAATTACTAGACAATCCTGGAACGACTTAACGAGAGTTTAAATGTCGGGGGCTTATTTTTCTTAGCCAAGTAAAACTGTTGGAGGCTCCGATATAAATGATATCTTTTTTAGGTCAACCTAAAAATAAATAATCAGATAAAAAAATAAATCAGCAATTACCTTTTCAGGTCTACCTACGGAGGGCAACTAACCTAAGCTTCTTAGAGGGACTATCTGGGTATACTCGAGAAACATGAGCAGGGAAGCAACCACAAATCTGGTCAAGGTCTGTGTCCTTGCATACAATACCAGCAATTTATTTTGTTCCGAATAGCACCTCTGTTGTTGGAAAACCACTTATGCAAATTTTTGATATCTAGCTTTAGCAAGGGGCCTGGTTCCTTCATTTCCTTCCATATTTGGATAAATTGTGCTGTTCTTCACTCTTCCAAATTTGTCCTTGTGGAAGCAAACACTTGCAAATTGGTTGAAGCTCCCTAAGGGAAAGAAAGGGTAGGGGGGGAGCAGGAAGAGGAGGGAAACAAACAAACAAACAAACAAAAACAACTGGACCCAAAACACTTGCTGGGACAGCTTCTGAGTTGATGGTCTGTGGCCTTGCTCCGTTCCCAGGCCCCTGATCAAGAAAGTGGTACAATCCTGTTATGCAGATACTTGGGAACCCTTGCCAACAGTCACCTGACAAAACCAAGGTTTAAAGTACTTGCTGGAACTTTAAGCAGCACGGTGGAAATGCATGCCTGTATGCATGCAGACGCATTCGCTTTCTTGCTTGTCTGCTTGCTTGCTTGCTTTTCTCCTTCTTCTCCTCCCTCCTCCTCCTCCCATTCTTCTTCTTCTTCTTCTTCTTCTTCTTCTTCTTCTTCTTCTTCTTCTTCTTCTTCTTCTTTTTCTTCTTTCTTCTTTCTTCTTTCTTCTTTCTTCTTCTTCTTCTTCTTCTTCTTCTTCTTCTTCTTCTTCTTCTTCTTCTTCTTCTTTTTTCTTCCTCTTCCTCTTCTTCTTTTTAGGAAAATAAAAAGTGATACTTGCCATAGAAGGGTGGTAAAATAATTAGTCCAGTACACAAATGCCTTGGCCCATGTTTAAACAGAGCTTTAAGGACACGGTGTTCTCAACAGCCACATATCTAAATACAAACCAGTGTCAGCTGCCATGCAGACCAGAATGTCATAGCCCGTTCTCACATAGGTCATCGCCGATCCATTTTGGTCACAGTCACACTGCACATCTGTTTCTACACGCTGCAGCTTCTTAAGGTGGTATTTGGACTTCGTAAGAACACAAACAACCAAGCTATAAATTCCCACTGCTGTAGTTATTTTGAATAAGTGTATACTGTTTCATATTTATAATGGCGAGGCTTCATAATATTCACAGCGAATATATAACACCGATCAGTTCAACAAGCATGAAATTGTATGTTGTCAACTTGTCACATAAATAGAGTCATATTCAGGCTTGCAATAATGTTGAACTAACATTTTTTCCCCCACCGTTGTCGAGAGGGTCACAAAAAGTGGGGAGGTAGCGCTTCCTTTGGGGAGATAAACAGTGAGGGCCATTGTGGAGTTGATATTAGTGTTGATGGGTCCCTTTCCTTCCCTCCCTCCAAAGCACTTGTTTTTCTCGGGTGAATGCTAATTGGCTAATCTGGTGTGTTTCTTCTGTCATCCAATGGTATCATTCTCAGCCAGTGCTAGAAAGCTTTTTTGGGTTGTGTATGTGTGAGTAGCTTTTTCTGTTCTCCTTTAAAACAAATTTTTTTTTTTTTCTATTCTTGGAGCGCAAATCAGCGCTAATTGTCATGAAATTCTCTAGTTCCACTCTGGCAAGCTTCCTTGTTGTCTCTGCACCTCAGTTAACTCTTTTAATTCATTACCAAATCACTGGTGAAAGCTTGGCATTTTGAGTAAACTCTCTTGCCATAGAGGAGTTAGAGAAGGGGAGAAAGGAAATTATTGAACCCAAAGTGTACCTTAGGGAAAAGGGAAGAGAGGACAGAGGAAGTGCCCTCACCAGGACCTAAAGAGTCATGGCAGAGACCACTTCCCTCAGTGGCTGATAGTTCTGCACCAGAGGCAAGAGTAGAAGCTGATGCTGAATACTTTATCACTTTTTTTTTTAAAAGATTTTATTTATTTATTTGACAGACGGAGATCACAAGTAGGCAGAGAAGCAGGCAGAGAGAGAGGAGGAAGCAGGCTTTCCTGCTGAGCAGAGAGCCCGATGTGGGGCTCGATCCCAGGACTCTGGGATCACTACCCGAGTGGAAGGCAGAGGCTTTAACCCACTGAGCCACCCAGGCGCCCCTACTTTTTCACTTTTGAGAGGTTCTTAGATGGGTTCAATCCTCCCCATCTTCCTCAGATGGCCTGAAGACAGAAAGTGTTGCAGGCCACACCTGCAAGCCTGACGGTTTATCCTATTAAGTCGCTGACTCAAAACCTCAGGGCCATGCATTGGAAGGCAGATATTAGCAAGGATTATTACCCCCCACTGGTCAGTTCATCCCACATCACTTGTGATATAGGTGGTTCCACTTTATCGTATGGTTTCGAACTTTTGCATAGTTTCACATGGCTTCCTACTTCTGCATTTTAAAAGTTCCTCTATTACTTATTTATCCATCCATCAAAAAATAATTATTGCCAACTGCTAGCATGCTCACATCCTTGCCAGTTTCTGGGGAGACAATGGAGAGTAGACACGGTCTGTGGCATCATGGAGCTCATGGTTAGTGATAAAGGCAGGTCAGTAAAATCAAGTGAGATAAACGGTCTGAGGAAGGAAGAAAAGCAGGGACTTTCTCCACCTGCTCGTTATCCTGGTGGTCACAAATAGATCAATTCTACCCTTCTCTGAATTGGTACACTTATTATCTTCAGAATGGCCTTCCCCTTGAAGTGAAATTTTTCTGGAGAGCATTTCTCCTTGTCATTGGGGCCATCAATGCCAAAGGGAGAGCTCAGGAATGGGGCCCAACAAGCACAGGGCAGTGGGACAGAATGTTGAAATTGGGAGACTTGAGATGTCTGTATTCTACGTGTAGTGCATTAAGGAAAACAGCAGTTTGCTCATTGGAATGGCTGAAGGAAGACAAGAAGAAGCCAACCCAAGGGAAGAGACCAAAGCTGTTAGTAGAAAGTTCTTTTGCTGGGCTGATGTGACTAGAATATTGTGCCATTGGCAAAGTATGTGGGACTCCTTTGGATGAAACTGTTCTGTACCATTTTAGGCCTGTTGACCTTTCTCTCTGAAAATGGTATTTCTCTCCAACCAGAATGGCTGACATGCTTTTGACTATATGTGACATCCTGAATATGTGGCCTTTCTGTCTCTTAGAACCCTCTGTTCATTGCCTCATGGGATAGTCAAACACAGGGTCCGTCTTTTTCCCTTGACTGAGGCCCACACAGATAGACTGTAGACCTATCCTTTTCTTCTCTGTGGAGGTACCAAGCATTATGCCCCTACTGAGCTGTAGTCAATATTTCCTATAATACCTTGGCCTAAGTCTCTTCTCGCCAGTCATTTCATTTCTGCTTCTGAGTGGTGCCTAGGTAGGGAAAAAAAGGTGCCTCTATTATAAGAATGCCCTTGGTTTTTCCACCGGCTTTTGGCCTAAGGACATTAGCTTCCCTGGGTACCATTTCATTTGTTCAGATGTGAAGTTGGAGCTTCTTTTTTCCAGACATAGTTCTCCAGGGTGTCCAGGGATCCTGGCCAGCTCAGATTTGGTCCAGAAATATTCTCATGTCAGGATCCTCTTGTGTCTTGCCAGCACATGCTTAGCGGGGACACCCTGCTCTTGTCTGAGCTGCATCTCTCTGCCTGGTTTTTAATTTCAGGCGGTGCTGCCTGATGGGCAGGCTTGCCTCTTGTTCCTTCTGGAGGAGAGTCTGGGCAAATGCCTGAGCATTTGAATGCAACCATGCTGCATGGACTAAGTGACTTCTCTCTCCTGCTGCTCCCCAATTCCAGGGATTTAAGAGTTACCATAGGTCATGGTGCCTCCTGTTCTAGCTCCTTTAATCCTATCACCTGGCAGTCCCACCAATGTGGCTGAGATGGCTGCCCCTGTCCTACAGGAATTTGTGTCAATTTCTCCTGGGACAAATCTAGTCTGGCTGCTTTGCTGTATTGGTTCCACTGAAAGTTTTGACAAAGACATTCTGTCTGCACGGAACCGAAGAATTGTCTGTGGTTAGATGCATTGGGAGGTAACGGAATGTTGCCTGGTCTTGGCAGATAACAGAGTCTGGTCATCCACATGGCATGATCCATGCGCCATTTAATTTGTCTTTGAATGGCAAATGTGTTTCTTCTCTGAGTCAGCAAAAGTCTTGATACCCTCCAGCAGTACCTTGTGACCTCCCTGCTGCTTTTGCGATACAGAAAAACAAAACACCGATCCCGCGTTTTCCCTTTAGTTGTGGGTTCATTTTTATTTCCAGCTACATGCTTCATAGCTGAAAGAGAAGATGTATGTTCCACAGATAGGATGCATTTTTACTTAATCACAGTGGTTATTTTTATAATTCATATGAGGAGACCTCATTTCTTTGGCCATTATTAACTTAGTATTATTAATTGTCTGAAACATAGCTGAGAAACACACCATTTGTAAAAGTGTCTTGCCGGAGCCAAACCAGAGGCAGAAAAATCACACCCTCATACTTAATGCATTTTATTCCCAGATAAGCTTCTCCAGCTCTCACTTACCCACTGGCTTCCTTTTGTTTTACTTACAATTTAAACCAATCTAGTTATCTGTTTTCCGAGCACATGGGAGATTAGAAGAAATTATTTAGGAAGTTAATGAGCTGGTAGAGGCAAGGAGATCATAGCAGGAAGTGGGCCCTGACCAAAAGAGATGAGACCAAAAAAAAAGATAAAAAGATAAAATTAGGCGAACACTCAAAATGGGACTGTCCGGGGCTATTGAGTTGGAGGACACATAGACCTGTACTTCTCAGGGCTGCATTTCTAAACAGCTTCCTACAGTCCTTTTGCTGTGTCACACAATGCTACAGAAATCAGATCTCTTAATTTTTAAGATGGGAGAAATGTGAAAATGATTTTGAAATCTTTCCATTCAATGCTTTAATAAAAAATTGGGTCCTTGAGCAAGTCAACTTCTGCACATGTGCCTATGTTTGATGAGAAGAGATAAATGAGACATATATACAAACAGACATGCGTATTTTTAGATCTGGAAGATGTGGTTTTGATGTCATTCTGTAAGACTAGCCTGTGTAACAGCACTAAGTAAGACAATGCTCCATGAAATGTTGAACTTCATTGTATGATCTGTCAGATTACTGGCTCCCTTAAAAAATACAACTGTTAGAATTTCTCTGATAAAGAGGCTGCTGGATTTTTTTTTTTTTTTCTCTTGTCAATAGTAAAGCTCTTTGGCTACAGGGCCATTAGTCAAGACAAACACAGCTCAGCAGAGTTATTCTTACATCAGTAATTCCCCACATTCCTTTAGAATGGAATTACCTAGACGTTCCCCCTTTGTTGCTTTCTTATCCAGTTCCCAAATAAACCCACCATGCCAACAGTGCATAATTCACGTGCATATATTCATTCGGAGGACACTATATTGAAATATCAACGCTATAGGCAATTTCCCCTTCTTTCCCATTTTGTCTGGAGAGCCTTAGAAATAAACCACCAACCTTAGGGCTAAAAAAGTAATCATTAAAATGTGCTGTTTGATTTTAGATGTAGCATTTTAGCTAATGTGCAGGACTGAGTTCTCTAAATTTAATTTCTGTCTAGAAACCCAAGGAAGGCTGTAACTGTAACTTCTTTATCCAAACTCTGTGCCCCAGCTGTGCCACCTTTCACCTGAGGGGACAGAATGGACAGCTTGGATTTCTCCATATGGACCCAGAGCTTTGGTTAGGCCATGACCCCTTATTAATATTCAAACTTTGGCAATTTCAAAGAATGCTGTCCACCCTGACTACTGTAAGCAGCTCAGCTCCCCTGGTACTTTCTCATGCTTATCCTTTGTACCAAGGCATTTGTGTCTCCCTTCATGTGCCTTTCAGGAGTAATTCTTCCCTTGTTCAATTTTTCCCTTTCTCTTTATGGCTGTCATAATAGCCCCTGATACAGTCAGGCTGCGATGACCCTGTCCATCACTCACCTGCAAGCTATTCTTGAACTAGCGGATGGTCCCTGAGTGACCAAATTAATTGTGCCGGTGGTGGGTCTTTCCACCCGACCTTTCATCCAGTAGCATAAAAGCTGATTCCAGGCTGTGTGCAAGGCTGGCTTCCCTGCCATCTCAATGCCCTTCATGGAACCAAGCAGTGGAAAGGAGAGCATCAATGCAAATTAAGTGCAGAGGCAGGGATAGAAAAAGGTGGGTAGATGGGGTTACCAGAAGGGAAATTTGTCTTCCTTTGAGTGCCAGTGGGAAGGTGTCTGAAGGAGTGAGTCCAAAGGAAGTTTTCCAGAGATATGATTTTCATAAACTGCATTACAACAATGGAGTACTCTAAAGGCTGTTCATTCTGGTCTGTGTTCAGTTGGAGCCTTTATCCGGCAAGGGATAAATGATTCATTCCCTAAATGTAGGGAAGTATTTGTGACCCTTCTTGGGGACCGAGTAAGTTTTAATTCTTACGTGTGCAAAAGAGAAGCTTTTCCTATTGTGAAGGGCCTTTGAATTGTGGCTGGGGTTGTGTAGATATTAGCTTTCTGGCAGTGTCCTTCAAGCTATATTACAAAGTGTGTGAGGGAAAGGGTGGGTCCTAAGTTGGAGCCTCACACCTAGCCAGTGCCATACATATAAGGAATTCTAGCTCTGATGTCTATTAATGGCTGGATTTACAGTGGTTCTCCCAAATTCAGATAGAGAAGGAGAGAGGGAGAGAGAAAGAATAAAATGACCTTCCCAGCCATTCAGACCCATCATGCTAAAAATAAGACATATCAAAGATCTGAGAGTGCATTCTCCAAGAGATGGTTTGCAAATAGAGCCAACAGTGACAGCACTATGTTGTGTGGCTGCCAGAAAGGCTGTGAACTTACCTTCTAGTTCACTTGCTACTCAGGTGAAGATATCTGGGTGGTTTTAATGGCAGTTGGGAGCCACATGGCTGTGTTTAGCCACTGTGTGTTGGCATGTGTAAACACTATTATTACACATTT
>RCUC01111961.1:0-14695 GCA_003697995.1 Taxidea taxus jeffersonii
AAAAAAAAAAAAAAAGAGCAGATTCAAATCAATAAAAGTAATATCTCATTTTTTTGTAAAAAATAAATAAATTTATATTCAGTCATTGCTTATTGAATCTAATCCTTCCCTGGTTTGATACATTAGATATCAAATCTGGAAGTAGTGGGAGAGTGGGCTATACCTATTACACTATTTTAAGGTTATGTATTTTGGGAGAGAGCATGTGAGTGGGGCGGGGAGGGGCAGAGGGAAAGGGAGAGAGAGAATCTTGAGCAGACTCTGGGCTGAGTGCAAAATCCAAGCGGAGCTCGATTCATGACCCTGAGATCATGACCTGAGCCGAAACCAAGAATCTGCCAGGCCACCTGGGCACACCATATTCCACTATTCTAAATGGGAAAAATTATAATCTGTCCATCCAAAACCCCAATAAATTCTCCAAAATTTAACTAAATATTCTTAAACACCTATATAATAATATCCCCAAGTATTTATGCATAAACTTATAAAATGCCAGCTACATACTTATTTAATACTTTGTGGGCTTTTTAATGGATACAGCTTTATATAATATGCAACAATACAGTAGAAGTTAGTTTTCCATCTGTACTGCAACAAGCACATATGACAGTGTAAATTTAAAAGTACTATATCTTTTAAAGTTACGTTATGAACATAAGTAACAGTTAAGCAAACATGGAAATTGTTTTAAATGATTACATATCAAATAAGGAGTAGTTTAGGGAGAGGAAGGTAGGCCCTGCTGATGTTGCTCAGGATGGGGTGAAGGTGGGGCTCCTGGGTGACTCAGTTCGTTAAGCCCACGTCATGATCCTGGCATCCTGGGATCAAGTCCCACACAGGGCTCTCTGCTCAGTGGGAGCCTGCTTCTCCCTCTGCCTGATGCTCCCCCTGCTTGTGCGCTCGCGCTCTCTCTCTCTCTCTCTCTCTCTCTGCCAAATAAATAAAACCTTTTTTTACAAAAAGGATTGGGTGAAGATGAGCTAGAGGGAGCTGACAGAAAGCAAGTGAAAACAGCAAACACCTACAGTTCACTCCTGTTAAGTCCAAGACTCTCGTGAACAGTCATCTCTTTTTGGCACTTGAGTTTCTAGAAGTGGAAGGCCATGCACCATTATCTAAAATGGTAGATAGCCACAGAGCAACAACAAAAAAACAGAAACAAAAAAAGCTTGCAAGAACAGTCATTCATCTGCATAATTCCAAGTTCCCTAAAGATCAGCAAGAAGTTTTTATGGCTCTGCTTCCTTCTCTTCCTTTGACCTAGAATGAACATCAAGTCATACACGTGCAAACAAGTGCCTTGGTCATAAGTTCTTTGTACCATCCACTTCACTAAATCTAGCCTTCTTCACAAGATTTAGGATTTTTGTTCTGCGTTAATCACTTCCTCCAAACCTTGAAAGTCAGCAACAATTGCGGGACTAGTTTCTCCCATGCCGCATTCATTGTTTGTTATGATACCTGCCAAAGCCAGTTGATAAATCTGAAGACCTTCTGAATGTCAAAACTCTTCCATAAATCCTGAATCGAAGCAGTGTTGCAGGCATCATCAGACTATTTATCAGCATGTAAGCACCACACACTGCATCACCATCCGTAAACAATGTGCCTTGAAGGCTGCAGCAACTCATAGGTTCAGAGGCCACAATAATGACATAAGGCTGGGAGGCAAAAAGACCGCTGTGATATTATCTCCATAATCGTCAACACTGGAAGGACATCTGGGCGCATTGTCTCTTCTTGAAAGAGCCTTGTTTGCAAGTTTTCCATCCTTGTGTACTCTCTGATGAATAGAGACAGTTAGCCCCTCGTGTAACCACTGAACATAGCCTTGGTCCCCCAGTCTTTGTGAGCTGAGTAGCTCGGAGCAGACAATGCCCGCTTCAACAAGCCCTAAAAGGCGCCGGGGTTTTCGAAGTGATACAGCAGCAGAGGTTTTTGCGTCAACATCACAGTCACTTTAAAGCAACGTTAGCCTATTTTGGATGGTTTATGTTCCAGCACTTTTGTCTCCTTTACTGAAATGAACGTGCAAGGTAGCCTTCACTTCCAAAATAGCCTCGTTTCATCCACATGGAAAATCTGCTTTGCAGGTCAATTGCCTTTGCCAATAGTTGTCTGCAATTCACGGGCCCATCTACTTTCTTCACAGGCTTTTCGGCATTCTGAGGAGACATTCTCATTTCATAATGCGGGGGATCTGACGAAATAATGCACAACGCGTGTGAAGTGTGCAAGCGCAGGGTTCCGTGTGATCAGGAGAAGAGAATCCGTGGCAGTGGGCTCTCTATCGTCTGCTCTGGGTTTGTGTACAATTTGGTTCGGCTGTTGTGACACTGTGGGTTTGCTAAAACAAGTTCTTTTCTCAGAGAGTGAATTTGGGAAAAGAGAAATTATGTCATTTAAACATGGATTTGCCTAGTGGAGATTTGGAAGACAAGACATGTCCATTAGAGAGTGAGAAGAATATGAAGATATAAACCAAGGTTAACAGTAAACTATCCCTAAAACATGGGACTGTTATTTTCATGATTTTTCTTTCTGTTCGTTAATGCTTCTAACCTCTCAAGAATGAGCACATATCGGGGCACTTGTGGCTCAGTGAGTTAAAGCCTCTGCCTTCGGCTCAGGTCATAGTTCCAGGGTCCTGGGATCGAGCCCCACATCGGGCTCTCTGCTTGGCAGGGAGCCTGCTTCCCCCCTCCCTCTCTCTGCCTGCCTCTCTGCCCACTTGTGATCTCTGCCTGTCAAATAAATAAATAAAATATTTAAAAAAAAAAAGAATGAGTACATATCAATTTTGTAGCTGAAATGGGAAAAAGAGATCAATCAATAGACTAAAATGTCATCTACCTGGACTAGCAGATCACTTTACACCTGAACCACATGTTTTGGTCCTCAAAGCAGAAAGGCACTTTAACAATATTTCTCATCCACTTATACTGCAGAACTTTATTAAAAATGTAACAAGGTATTGGGGCTCCTGGGTGGCTCAGTTGGCTAAAGCATCCGCCTCGGCCCCGGTCATGATCCCAGGATCCTAGGATTGAGAACTTCATCGGGCTCCCTGCTCGGCAGGAAGCTCATTTATCCCCCTTCCACTGTCTGCTGCTCCCCCAGCTTGTGCACTCTCTCTCTGTCAAATAAATAAATAAAATCCTTAAAAACAAAAAAAGTAATGGAGTACATCACACTCCAACCTTAAACACACTTTCCCTACCAGAACCCACAGGAAGTCATCACCCAGTCTGGTCCAGCCACAGGTCTACTCCACAGTGGATTGTCTTTATGTTCCACTCACTGTGACTCAAGGAACTGGTCCTGCGGGTGGTGGAACAGGCTGTTGCTCAGCTGAGAAGATGTCCAGAGTACAGGGCGCAGCACCCTTCTCACAAATACACCAGACACTCTGCAGGCACATGAGTGACAACCTCAGTCCTAGCTTCATCTTACAATTTCTACTTTTTGCCATTGTTCTCTTTTCTCTTTTCCTGTACTATGTTCCTATATAAACCACCTCAAATCCTTTCTGTACTGTGGCAGGGCAATAAATATATTTATCACAAATGTCTATGGTCCTACCTTAAAATAATTTGTACTAAAATTCATCTCGGGCATAATTCAACTTTGTTCTGATAACTATAAAGAAGCTTTGGGGTCTTGCATTGCCTTAAAATATTATCATATATTAGGAACCCCAAATTTAAGGTCCCAGATAAGGAAGAGGACAGGAGGATAGGGGACTGAAGAGAGAGTGATTAAAATTCCTCTACTAAATACTCTGGGAGATAGGGGTGGGGAGGTTGTGAGGACAAGTGAAGGAAAGAAAGCAATGAAGAACAGAGGGGAAAAGAGCCTTACAAGAAATTTCTGTCCTCCCAATCATGGACACTAAAATATGGCACGATTTTGAACAGCTGGAAGAGGGCTCGAAGAAGAAATGGAAATCCATTTGATTTGGCTTTGATCGGCTAAAACATTGAATTTATAATCCTAACATTATTTGTCTCTATATAGGACAGTATTCACTTCATCGTAACAAAGGAAATGCTGTGTATTAATATTCAAACTTTGAATTCACCTATAAACCAAATCTGGAAAACTTAACAATGTTAACAGAATGTAACACAACATAAATGTTGCAATTTTGACATTATATGGTTAATTTCTTTGGGCCCAGACTGTTAATACTCTCCACCTGCCTCACACCCCCCAGCGTCCTTCCTGTGGCCCTCTGCTCCAGGGCCCCCTTACACTGGAGCCCCTGCCAGGGTGCACGAGAGCATGCCCATCATCAGCACCACCGTTCCCACTTCCGATGCCTGGGACTTGGGGGAGTTGCCTTTTCATTTCTGGAACGTAGGGGCAGATGAATCAGAGAGCTTCCTCGGGAGAAGAACCACAGAGTAAAAAGAAGAATCATGATACTCTCCCTGTAGGAGGTGAACAGGATGTGTGTGGGGAATGAAAAGGAAAAAAGAGTGGTTAGATATAGGGGACAGGAAACACATGAAAAAGTGGACAGACATAGTGGAAGACAGACAGGCATTCTAAGAGCCTCCTTCATGTGGGAGATAAATATATTTGTTACAAACATATTTCTCACTGTGGGGAAACTGGAGCTTACTAACCAAGAGCACAGACTTTAGAGCTATCCTACCACCACCACTTATTAACTGGTAACCTCATGCAAGTATGTTAGGGCGCTGTGCCTCAGTTTCCGTGTGTGACAAAGAGGGAAAAGAATCATGATTTCTTAGGTCCAGTGTGAAGATAAATGAACTACCTGAGTACTAATAAAAATGTGCTCAATATATTTAATGTTATCTAAAGTCATTGAGAGGGGCGCCTGGTGGCTCAGTGGGTTAAAGATCTGATTCATTTAAGGTCTGGTCATGATCTCAGTACTATGAGATGGAGCCCTGTGTGGGGCTTCATGCTGGGCATGGCAACTGCTTAAGGTTCTCTCTCTACCCTTCCCCCCACTCAAAAAAAAATCATTGAGAATTATGAGATGCTGTTTCACTTAGTATAATAAAAAATCAAACAAAAATAACAATTGTTTAAGATTGGAGGTAGAAGGGGGCAAGGAGAAAGTATAACATACGTAGACTAAGTATTTTTTAGCCTCTCAGAAGTCTGGCTAATAAATAATATGTAAAGTTGACAGGTGAAGAAACAGCAGTGTTTTGTATTATTTAAAGTTAGGGAAGTAACCATTAGAAACACTAAAACCAGGAATAGTAAATGCATTTATTATTTTTTAATCAAGTAGAAAATTATACAGTTCTTCATTTAAAAAAATAAAGTTATAATAAATTTGGCATGAATTAATTCTAGGGAAGTTGAAACCACAAAAGCCAAACAAATCAAGCTTAATCTATTCTTTTGCAAATGAATTCAGCCTGGCAGATTTATTTGGAAGTGAAAAATAATCTCTCAGCCTACAATATTTTCCCAAGTCTCTGCCACACTTTCCCAGGGTTATTTCCAGCAATGCCCCTCCTCTTGGCAGCGAGGCACAAATCCTGGGGAGGTACAATATTAGTGCCTTATGTCACATTTTCCAACTCTGCAAAAATTATCCTGGCCCACAGCCCAACTTCATCCGGGTTTATGTGGCTGCTTTTCTAGCTCCAGCATGTGGGTGCAAGGTATGGAGACAAGGAAACACTTTCTCTAATGGATTGCTACAAAGGTTATCAGTTTTCACACTTTTTTGCAGGCAGGTGATCAGCCAAGCACTGTTTCCATCAGTAACAACAAGACTGCTCTTTCGACATTTCTAACAGGTCAGAGCGGCCACCTTTCTCATCTCTTTACCTAATACTCTTCCATGCAATGCTTACAAACTGCATTCTTCCTGTGGCACATCTAACTGAAACAGGTTTGATTTACACCTGCTGAGAGGAACTAAAACCCCAAAGGTATTTAGACATACATTGAATGTGGTATTTTTCACTTCAGTGATGGAGTTGGTTCACGTTCCCCAATATACTTGGAAAGTTCCATTGTTATTGAGCACCTGTTACCTGTCAGATTCTGAGCTAGGAATTGACAATCTAGTTTAACTGAAAAATTTGACAGCATCCCCCCACCCCCACCGGCGCCACAAGTTCTAAAATGAGGGCAAACACAGAATGCTGCCAGAACATGTAGCAGGGGAACTAACCCAGCCTGAGCAAAAGAGTAGAGCAATACGTAAGGTTTTTTCAAGGAGAGAATAGTTAAGCAAAAAAGGAGAGGAAGGGCATTCTAGGAAGAGGGTGCAGTATTGATAAGGAGCTAGAATAAGACTGGGGAATGTTCTGGAAAGGTTTTATATGAGGAAGTGATGAGTGAGGGCTCTAAGGAGGTAGGAAGGGGGCAGATCATACAGGGAGGACAATTATAATATTCTAAGAAGCATACATTTTTCTGGAAGTATCTAGCAGAAACATCAAAATAATTTTAAACAAGAAAATAACAGAATGTTTTGTTTTTACGAGATTGCTCTGGGGGCACCTGGGTGGTGGTTAAGCATCAGCTGGTTAAGCGTCTACCTTTAGCTCAGGTAATCCCAGGGTCCTGAGATGGAGCTATGCTTTGGGCTCCCTACACAGTGGGAGTCTGCTTCTCTTTCTCTCCCCCTGCCCCTCCCCTAACCCGTGTGCTCCCTGTCTCCTAAATAAATAAAATCTTAAAAAAAAAAGATTACTCTGGCTCTAAAGGATGGACTACAGAAGTAGAAGAATCTGTCAGTTAGGAGGTAAATCAGACACTTCCTAATCTACTTCAAACCCCTCCCTCTTCTTACTGAAGCCAGTGCTGAAGTATGTGCTATCTACCTCTCACTTCTGCCCCAGGCCATTTCTGAGGCTTGGAGGTGTCAGAATTACCTGGCATTCAACATGCAAATACAGCCTGGAATTGCTGGAAACATGACTTTAAAATACTGGGGATGGAAGCTTCCCCCAATAACAAATAAAATTTTTCCACAGGACTGAGCAACCCTGGCTTGTGGTAGTAGCCAACTTAACAAAGCAAACTGTGTTGGATTTCCCGTCTCTCTTTCTCCATTCCTACTCCCCAAGACAAACCAACTCAAAACAAAACAAAACAAAACAAAAACCTTGGACACAGCCTTGTTCCACATTCTGCTTTTGTAGAATGTAGGCTAAGACTAGATTACCACATAAGTGAAGGAGGAAGTCATGTACACCTGAAATAAAGTATAACAATTGAAATAGAGATGTAGGCATGGATTCCTTTATAAGATCCTAAGGAGTGGGATCCCAGGCTGACTATGAAGAGTAAGAAAGAGAGACAAGCCAAGGCATCAGATGATTCCCAGGAATCTGGCTGAGGAGACAGTGTGGACAGCAATGCCATTCATAGAAAGACATAGAAAAACAGTATTACAGGGATGAAGGAGGAGGAAGAGACTTCAGATTTGAACTACAAAGTGTGAGTGGCTTTAAGTCAGGGGATGGTTAACTTGGGAGCACCCTAATATAAAAATCAATTAATAACCAACATAAAGAAACTCATTGATAATAATAAAATAATAGTAGCATACTTCAACAACCGCTTATAGCAACGGAGAGATAGTCATCTAAGCAGAAAATCAACAAGAAAACAATGGCTTTGAATGACACACGGGACCAGAGGGACTTAACAGATATATTCAGAGCATTTGATCCTAAAGCAGCAGAATACACATTCTTCCCAAATGTACATGGAACATTCTCCAGAATATATCACATACTGGAACACATATCAGCAAGTAAAAAAAGACAGATTATACCATACATATTTTTAGACCACAATGCTATGAAACTTAAAGTCAACCACAAGGTAAAATTTGGAAAGACCACAAATACATAGAGGTTAAAGAATACCCTGCTAAAGTATTAATGGGTTAACCAGATTATTAAAGAAGAAATTAAAAAAAAAATACATGGAAGTAAATGAAAATGAAAACACAACAATCCAAAACCTTTAGGACACTGGGTGCCTGAGTGACTCAGTGGGTTAAGCCTCTGCCTTTGGCTCAGGTCATGATCTCAGGGTCCTGTGATTGAGACTCATGTCAGGCTCTCTGATCAGTGGGGAACCTGCTTCCCTCCCTCTCTCTCTGCCTCACTCTCTGCGATCTCTGTCATATAAATAAATAAACTCCTTTAAAAAAAAACAACCTTTAAGACACAGCGAAGGCCATCCTAAGAAGGAAGTATATTGTGATATAGGCCTACCACAAGATGCAAGGAAAGTCTCAAATACACAACCAAACCTTACACCTTAAGGAGCTAGGAAAGGAACAGCAAATAAAGCCTAAAGACAGCAGAAGGGAAATAATAAAGATTAGGGCAGAAATAAACAATATAGAAATAAACAAATAAAAAGAAAAACAATAGAACAGATCAATGAAACCAGAGCTGATTCTTTAAAACAATTAATAAAATTGATAAGCCCATAGCCAGACTTAACCAAAAGAGAAAGGACCTGAATAAATAAAAGCACAATGAGAGAGGAGAAATCACAACTAACACTACAGAAATATAAACAATTGTAACAGAATATTATAAAAAATTATATGCCAAAAAACTAGACAATCTGAAAGAAATGGACAAAGTCCTAGAAACTTATAAACTACCAAAACTGAAACAGGAAGAAATAGAAAATTTGAACAGACCCATAACCAGCAAATATATGGAATTCATAACCAAAGATCTACCAACAAACAAAAGTGTAGAGAATAACTTCCTAAGGGAATTCTACTATACCTTTATTTATTTATTTATTTTTAACATTTTATTTATTTACTTGACTGGGAGACAGAGAGAGCAGCAAGAGAGGAAATACAAGCAGGGGGAGTATGAGAGGGAGAAGCAGGCTTCCCACTGAGCAGGAAGCCCGATGCAGGGCTCAATCCCAGGCCTCTGGGATTATGACCTGAGCTGAAGGCAGATGCTTAACAACTGAGCCACTCAGGCACCCCTCTACCAGACATTTAAAAAAGAGTTAATAAGTATTTTTCTCAAACTATTCCAAAAATTAGGAATGGAAGGAAAACTTCCAAACTCATACTGTGAGTCACGCATTACCTTGATTCCAAAACCAGACAAAGATTCCCTGGAAATGAGAAACACAGGCCAATATCCCTGATGAACATAGTTGCAAAAATTCTCAACATGATATTAGCAAATCTGATCCAACAGTACATTAAAAGAACTGTTCACCATGATCAAGTGGGATTTACTCCTGGGCCGCAGGGGTGGTTCAATATTCTCAAATCAATCAACATGATACACCACCTTAATAAAAGAAAGGATAAGAACCATATGATCCTCAATAGATGTAGAAAAAACATTTGACAAAATATGGCATCAATTCTTGATTTTAAAAAAAAACAAAAACATCAGGGCACCTGAGTGGCTCAGTCCGTTCAGCGACTACCCTAGCTCAGGTCATGATCCCAAGGTCCTGGGATCAAGTCCCATATTAGGCTCCCTGCTCAGCAGAGAGCCTGCTTCTCCCTCTCCCTCTGCCTGCTACTCTGCCTACTTGTGCTCTCTATCTCTCTGTCAAATAAATAAATAAAATCTTAAAAAAAAAAAAATCAGCAAAGTAGGTAGAGGTGGAACACACCTCAACATCATAAAAGCCATATATGAAAGACCCACAGCTAATATCATCCTTAATGGGGAAAAACAGAGCTTTTCAACACGACAGGGATATGCACTCTCACCACCATTATTTAATATAGTACTAGAAGTCTTAGCCTCAGTAATCACAACAAAAGAAATGAAAGGCATCCAAATCAGCAAGGAAGAAGTCAAACTTTCACTATTTGCAGATGACATAATACTCTACATAGAAAAACCAAAAGATTCCACCAAACAATTGCTAGAACTAATACATCAATTCATCAAAGTTGCAGGATATAAAATCCATGTATAGAAACCTGTTGCATTCCTATATACCAATAATGAGGCAGAGAAAAAGAAATCAAGTAATAGATCCCATTTACAATTGCACCAAAAACTGTACAAGACCTAGGGATAGATTTAACCAAAGAGGTGTAAGATCTGTACTCTGAAAACTATAGAACACTTATGAAAGAAATTGAAAAGGACACCAAAAACTGGAAAGTGTTCCAGGCTCACAGATTGGAAGAATGAATATTGGTAAAATGTCTCTACTGCCAAAAACAATTGACACATTTAACGCAATCCTTATCAAAATAGTACCAGCATTTTTCACAGAGCTAGAACAAAATCAATCCTAAAATTTGTTTGGCACCACAAAAAACCTTGAATAGCCAAAGCAATCCTGAAAAAGAAAAGCAAAATTGGAGGCATCACAATTTAAGACTTCAAGCTACATTACAAAGCTGCAATCATCAAGACAGTATGGTACTGGCACAAAAACAGAGATCAATGGAATAAGATAGAAAACCAAGAAATGGATACACAACTATATGATCAACTAATATTCGGCAAAGTAGGAAAGACTATCCCATGGAAAGGAGACAGTCTCTTCACAAGTGGTGTTGGGAAAACTGGACAGCAACATGCAGAAGAATGAAACTGGACCACTTTCTTGGACCATATACAAAAATAAATTCAAAATGGATGAAAGACCTAAATATGTGACAGGAAATTATCTAAATCCTAGAGGAGAACCCTAGAGCGGCAACCTCTTTGACCTCAGCCATATCAACTTCTTAGTAAATACATCTCTGGAAGCAAGGGAAACAAAAATAAAAATGAACTATTGGAACTTCATCAAGATAAAAATCTTCTACACAACAAAGTAAACAATCAACAAAACTAAAATCCAGCCTAGGGAATAGGAGAAGGTTTTTGCAAATGACTTATCTGATAAAGGGTTATTATCTAAAATCTATTTTAAAAAGTTATCAAACATAACACGCATTTTTAAAAAATCCAGTTAGGGGCGTCTGGGTGGCTCAGTGGGTTAAGCCACTGCCTTTGGCTCAGGTTATGATCTCGGTCCTGGGATCGAGCCCCACATCGGGCTCTCTGCTCAGCAGGGAGCCTGCTTCTCCCTCTCTCTCTGCCTGCCTCTCTGCCGACTTGTGATCTCTGTCTGTCAAATAAATAAATAAAATCTTAAAAAAAAATTCCAGTTAAGAAATAGGCAGAAGACATGAATAGACATTGTTCCAATGAAGGCATCCAGATGGCTAACAGACATGTGAAAAGATGTTCAACATTGTTCATCATCAGGGAATCACAAATCAAAACCATGATGAGATAACAACACACACCTTTTAGAAAAGGCTACAATTCACAACCAGATGTCGGTGAGGATGTGGAGAAAGGGGACCCGTCTTACACTGTTGGTGGGAATGCAAACTGGTGCAATCACTCTGGGAAACAGTGCAGAGTTTCCTCAAAAAGTTAAAAATAGAGCTATCTTATAATCCAGCAATTGTATTACTAGGTATTTACCCAAAGGATACAAAAATACAGATTTGAGGGGTACCTGGGTGGCTTAGTTAGGTAAGTATCAGCTCTTGGTTTTGACTCAGGTCCTAATCTCAAGGTTGTTGAGATAGAGCCCTGTGTGGGGCTCTGACTCTTGGTTTCAGCTCAGGTCATGACTTTAGGGTCATGAGATTAAACCCTTTGTCAGGCTCCACACTGGGCATGGAGCCTGCTTTAGATTCTCTCTTTCCCTTTCCCTTTGCCTGTCCAATCCCCGCCCCCCCGACACACACACACCATTTCTGCTGTTTCTCTCTTTAGAAAAAAAAAAAAAGAAAGAAAATACAGACTTGAAGAGTTACACACCCCCTGATGTTTATAGCAGCATTATCAACAAGAGCCAAACTATGGAAAAAGCTTAAGTGTCCATCAACTGATGAAGAGATAAAGATGTGGTATATATCTACAATGGAATATTACTCAGCCATCAAAAAGAATGAAATCTTGCCATCTGCAGTGACATGGATAGAGCAAGAGTGTAGCTAGACTGTATTATGCTAAGCAAATAAGTCAAAGACAAACCCCTTATGATTTCACTCATAAGTGGAATTTAGGAAACAAAACAGATGGACACGTGGGAAGGGAAGAAAAGAGGAAAGGGGTAGGCAAACTATAAGAGACTCAATGGTAGAGAATAAACTGGGGGTTGATGGAGTAGGTAGATGGGGTATTAACTAAATGGGTGATGGGTGTTAAAGATGGCACTTGTTATGATGAGCACTGGGTATTTCTTTTTTTTAAGATTTTATTTACTTGAGGAACAGAGAGAGAGAACATGAGCAGGGGTAGGGGCAGACAGACAAGCAGACTCCCCATTGAGCAATGGAGCCTGACACAGGGCTTGATCCCAGGACTCAAGATCATGACCTGAGCCAAAATCAGATGCCAACCGACTGAGCCACCCAGGTGCCGCAGCACTGGGTATTATATGTTAAGTGATGAGTCACAAATTCTACCCCTGAAGCCCATATTATACTGTATGTTAACTAACTAGAATTTAAATAAAAATTTGGAAGAAAACAAAATTAAAAATTAAAAAAATAAAATTAGAGATGTTTTATAGTTTCATAAATGTTTATGTGTATTGATATGAATATAGATGTAGAGATAGAGATATACATACATACATAAAATAATATAATGTGAGTATATAAGATGTAAAGAAATAAGGACCAAAGATGAATATTTGGGGAGCATCTACATGTAAGAAATGGGAAAGATTATTTTTATCCATTCAAAGATATATTTGAGATGTACCTCAACAGGTAGGAGGGAAAAAAAGTAGTGTCACAAAAACCAAGGGAGGAAAGAGTTTTTATAAAAAGAGGGAATAATGCATCAAAAAAGAATAAAATGCCTAGGAATAAATCTAACAAAGGGGGTGAAAGATCTGTACATGGAAACTAGATGACATTAATAAAAGAAACTGGGAGAGACCCAAATAAATGGAAAGACAGTCCATGCTCATGTATTGAAAGAATTAATATTGTTAGGATGTCACAATATCCAAAGCAATCTTGATTCAATGCAGTTCCTATCAAAATTCCAATGACATTTTTCACAAAAACAATCCTAAAATTTGTACGGAACCACAGAAGACCCAAATAGCCAAAGCAATCTTGAGAAAGAACAGAGCTGGAGGCATCACACTCCCTGATTTCAAGCTGTATTACCAAGCTATAGTAAACAAAACAGTATGGTATTGGCATAAAAACGCAAATACTGATCAATGGAACAAATGAGGAGCCCTCAAATATATTTATGGATATATGGTCAATTAATTTTTTAACAAAGGAGCCAAGAATATAGTGCAGAAAAGACAGTCTCTTCAATAAACAGTGTTGGGAAAACTGGTTAGCCATGAGCAAAACAACCAAACTAGACTGTTATTTCCAATATGGACAAAAATTTAACTCAAAATGGATTAAAGACTTGAGTAAGATGTGAAACCGTAAAACTCTTATAAGAAAAATAGGTGGTGAGCTTCCTGACATTAGTCTTGGCAGTGATTTTTTGGATTTGACACCAAAAGCCAAGGCAACCCATAAAAGCAAAAATACACAAGCTTTGACTACATCAAACAAGAGCTTCTAAACAGCAAAGGAAACCATCAACAAAATGAAAAGGCAGCCTCCTGAATAGAAGAAAGTATCTGCACATAATGTATTGCAAACTCAAGAGTGGAAAAAAAATCCAATTTAAAAATGAATAGGGGACCCAAATAGGCATTTTCTAAAGATATACAAAGGACCAACAGGTATATGAGAATGTGCTCAACATCACCAATTATCAAGAAAATGCAAACTCAAATGCAATGAGATAGCCATTCATACTGTTAGAATGGCTTTTATCAGAAAGGTAAAAGATAACAAGAGTTGGTAGAAATGTGGGGGAAGCAAACTTTTGTGAACTGTTGGTGGAAATAAATGTAAAATTGTACAGCCACTACAGAAAGAGTAGGAAGTACCTCAAAAAATTAAAAATAGAAATACCATATGATCAATAATATTAACCATTTGGATTTTCTCAATTGTGAAATGCTTGTTTTTCTACGTGGAGGTCTAATTTTTTTGGCTTTCTAGTTCTTTATAATACAATTCTGGATGAGCCCATCAGTTATATAGATTGTAAACATATACTCTGTGACTTTTGCTATTAATGATGTCTTTTCATGACTAGAGGTTCTTAATTTTAATGCAGATTTATCCATCTTTCCCACTATAATTATCTTAAACATAGTGACATGTTTAAGCAATATTTTCCAGCCCCGGAAAGATTAAAATACTTTGCTATATTATCTAGTAAAATCTTTAGTTTTACATTTCATATTTACATCTCTAATTCCCCTGGAATTGAATTTGTATAGAGTGTGAAAAGAGATTAGATTTTTCCTTTTCAAGAAAAAAATAGCTATTTTTCTCAGCATCATTTATTGAATAGACTGTCTTCACTGTTTTAAAGTGCCACATTTGTCTGTTTATCAGTGTTCAATTATGATCCCTAATTTATTTGTGCTCAGTGCACTGAGACTTCCAATCTCTGGCTGTCCTGATACTATGTTTAATAATAAACCTTATTTCTGATAAAGCAAGTTCTCTCACCTCTTCAACTGATTGTTCATATAACCCTTTGTAATATTCATATACACTCTGCAAACAATTTGTCATGTTACAATCCCCCGCCACACACACACA
>RCUC01111969.1:0-22152 GCA_003697995.1 Taxidea taxus jeffersonii
CTTTGATAAGTAGAACACCTTAATGAGGATATTTGTTATAAACTCAGCAAAGGTAATTGAGTGCCTACTGTCTGTCCAGCACTGTAAGGGATACGCT
Source organism: Taxidea taxus jeffersonii (assembly GCA_003697995.1). Taxonomy (NCBI): domain Eukaryota; kingdom Metazoa; phylum Chordata; class Mammalia; order Carnivora; family Mustelidae; genus Taxidea; species Taxidea taxus. The sequence continues at coordinate 98 of RCUC01111969.1, forward strand.
GATGAAACATCGGTAAATCAAGGAGCTCATGATATGGTGGGGGAGATATCTATTTGAACTCACATCGCTCTCATGCGTGTTTCAGAGTCCTCAGGGCCATTGAAGAAGGTGAATGGGACTCAGAATTCACAACCTCAGAAATATCAAGGAGCTTTCTGGAGGAAAACATGTCGCTGGGCTTTGAAGAACAACTTGGATGGAACCCAAAGCCTTGTTTATGGGGCTGGGGGAGGCATATTGTTGGACAGTCACTGCGATCATATTTCTCCTCCTCCGACCACTAGAGACCAGCCGTGTCCAAAGCCAGTGCCCAAGCGAGAGCCGTTGTAGGACCAAGTGTGGTGGGGAAGGGCGCCTGAAGGTCTGGGCTCAGGATGGTTCTCCAGGCTGATGGCTAGAACAGATCCAAATTAGGTCACGCAAGGGCCAGCTGGAGTGAGACAGGTAGTTATGGGCAACCGAGAAAGAGAAGTTGGGCTAAAAGACACCCCATGGTACTGAGTCACAGGGAGGGGCTCTGGCTGTTGTGGAAGTTTAGGTTGCAAGTCACGACGCTGCGGCTGCATCTCTGACTCTGGGTCCTGGGCCAGGAGGAGTCCCCCACACTAAGTACCAGCAGAATGACCTCACCTGGAGCTCAGGCTGGGAGTGCTTGGGGCTCCCAAGGCACATCTATCGCCATTGTCTGTTCATCTTCACAACAAATCCTACAAGATTAGTACTACCACTCCCATTTCACAGGTGGAGGAGCTGAGGCTCAGAATAAGGCACTGCTGTGCCCCTGTGTTTGAAGCTAGATCTGCATGACCTTGAAGCCTGCCCTTTTCTCACTGTTCTCTTCGGCTCCATAGTACATGTACCAGCTCTTAGAGATGGAAGAGTTGGAGAAAGAGAAAACCCAGGTCAGAATCGCAATCAGCAAAAGCCTCTCAAGTGGACTTAGGGCTCAAAAGAGTGCTTTCACAGGAGACAAATTCCCACCCGACTGAAAGTGCTGGGCCCCCATGGAATTTGCTTTCACCCAGGCACGGTCTGCTAGAGGCGGGGAGAGTGTGTGGTCCCAGGCTGTCTCCTACAACCCTCCGAGCCAGTCCCTACCCCTGCCGGCGTGGCTGGCAGCTGGTGGGCTTGGGAATGCTTCCGGGCTCTGCCCCCTTCGCTTCCAGCCCTTCCTCAGCCTGGTCCCTCCGGCTTCTAGCTCTTTCCAGCCAGTGGGTTTGGATGAATTACTTCTTTGGGCAGGTTTTCAGGGTTCAACTGTCAGAGTATCTACCACCAGGCCTCAGTGTTTATTCCTAAGGACCGCATGCCCAGGCCTCACATTTGTGTCAAGTCCCTGGTGTCTATTTTTAACCTCATCTCAAATCAGGGTTACGAACACAGTCTCAGTGAGACACTGCCAAGCCTAGGAGAAGGCTCTCCTCGTGCCGCTGAAAATTCTGTCTCTTTCTGAGCCTAGAGCCCTGATGGCATAGTAAATTCATTGATAATTTCTGTGATTGTCTTTGGAGAGTAAACAAATATACACTGCATTGTTCATGTGGTTGAAAAGCCGTAACTTTTTTTTTTTTAAAGCAAATATTTCAGAGATACTGAGTTTATTGGGCCCCATTTTTGCATTTTTTCTTTTTGAATCCAATTGCTGAAAGCCTCAAACATGGAAGGGCCCTGCAGTTCTCTCCATCCCTGAGTCGCCCCGGTGCCCCGCACAGCCCCAGTTTTCTGGGACTAGGAATCAGATGGAGAATTCTGCCTCTTGCCTTCTGTCCAGATCTTGGTGAACAGCACGGCTCCCAGCTCCATCTCCAGTCAGCGCTTCTGCCCACACCGCCACTGCCTTCATCTGCTCTTCTTCATCTCCCTTGGACTGTGATTTAAACATTCTGGAACATGATCCTTCTGTCACCACTTTCTTCCCGTGCACTCCATTTTCCACACTGCTCTTACAGTGAAATCTCTATAAAAAGCACATCTGATCATGCCCTCCCCGGCTGAAAATCCTCCTCCGTAGCTCAGTTTTACTCCCAGTTTCCCTGGGGTGGGGGTCTTCGCTGCTGTCATCGCTCTACATGACTTGTCTTGCACAGAGACGCCCACAAAGGACGGTACCCTTGGGTCCCTTCTCAAGACCCCTCCCTTCCCCCTGCCTTTCCCCTCCAGCATCACCGGACCCATCCGCCAGACAATGTGGTCATTGCATAAAGCTCTTTCTCAGATCCAGGAAGGGCATCCAGCATCAAGATACAAAATGCAGACACTTCCTTGTTGTTTTACCCCACGGCAGAAAGGGCCAGCGATCCTCCAGGTGATGTCTGACTTTGCAGATGGGTTCCTCTCTCTCTTAGGTTCTCTCCTCCCCCCCGCCGCCCCCCCCCCCCCCCGCACGGTTTTCTCTTCAGCTCTCAAACGTGGTGTCCTCACGGCAGACCTTTGCCCAAGGGGCAGTTGTCCCTCTCTGACTTCGCAAAGTTGAGGGACACCTCCGATTTCACCACGTCCCAGAGTGAGAAGCGAGGGTGGCTCTCATCCCGCTGGGTGACCAAGTCCCTTCCCCCAGTATATTAGCATATACCAGCCTGGCCCTTTTTAGGAAACCTAGGTATCCTCACTCTGGTGTTTGGTTTTGACTAACAAGCCTGGCTTCCCTTGAAGAGAAGCCAGGCTAGCTGTCGGTGGCTGGCTTCTTTGCGAGAAAGGTGAAGGGTAGCGTGGCTTGGATCCATAGCTGATAGAAAGGGGAAACAGAGGAGTCACTGGGTTCCGGTCACAGTGAACAGCTGGCCATCTGTATTAGCTTCCAAAGGCTGCTGTGACAAGTTACCACACGCTTGGTGGCTTAAAACACCAGAGACATAATCTCTCACAGTTTGGGAAGCCAGAAACCTGAAATCAGGGCTGGCAGGGCCATGCTCCCTCTGAGGGCTCCAGGAGAGAATCCTCCCTTGCCTCTTCCAACTTCTCATGGCTCCACATGTTCCTCGGACATGGCAACACCCTCTGATCTCTGCCTGCTTCTTCACGTGGCCTTCTCCTCATGGCCTTTCCCTTCTTCTGTCTCGAATCTCCCTCTGCCTTTCCTTCATAAGGGTGCCCGTCATAATAATCCAGGATAACCCAAGAGGAACTCGTCTTGAGGTCCTTAACTTAATGACACCAGCAAAAACCCTTTTCTAAATAATGTCAGATTCATGGGTTCCTGGTGTTAGGACATGGACATGTCATTTGGGGGAGCCACCAATGAAGTCCTTTGTGCATTTGCATCAGTTCTTGTCCCTCTAACCTTGATCCTTGATGGTCCTTCACCGTTTTCTGATCTGTCCACCATCTTCATGTTCTCCTCACTTTGCAAACTCATTTCATCCTTAAAGTATGAGCTCCAGTGTCACCTTGGACCTAAGGCCTTCCTTGAGCTCTGGAGGCCTGTCTTGTGTTCTCTCTTCTGGAACCCTGGGGCACGTTGCTCCCTTGCCTGGAAGGTAATTGCCAGCCTGAGCCTGGGAAATGAAGCCTGTCAGACAGGCGGTGCACAGGGCCGGGCAGAAGAGAGCCAGACTGGGAGGGAGGGTCCAGAGGGCAGCCATGGGGTTATTCTTCAGCTATTCTCACCCTCATTACGAACCCCAGCCAGGGGCTGCTTCTCAGGGGTCAAAGGCGCCAGAGCAGGAGGGAGTGGCTGAAGCTGTAGAGGTCATGAGAAAACCCTACCCTCTTCCAATCTCTCCTCCTTCTCATATAAGCTCAGAAATTTCTGATATGGAAACAACACAAGGGTCCACCAGGGGGTGACTGGATAAAGAAAATGTTGTACAAACACACACACACACACACACACACACACACACACACACAGTGAAATATTATTCAGCCATAGAAAAGGAAATCCTGCCATTTGGGATAACAAGGACGAACCTGGAGAACATTACGCTAAGTAAAGTAAGACAGGCATAGAGAGAAACACAACATGTGGTCTCACTTCTACATGGAATCTAAAAAAAGTTGAACTCCCAGAAACAGACTAGAGTGGTGAGAGTTAGTGGCGGGAGGTTGAGGGAAACGGGGAGATGTTGGTCAATGTTGGTTTGCAACCTCAGGAGTTCCCCAGATGAGATGTGAAACTGACCCCTGTACACAGAGGGTGGGGAGAGGCTGGCAAAAGAGGCAGCCCAGGTTAGTCCGGCAGGGGGCAGTTTTAATAAGCAGTGGAACTTACACATGAGGCTTGTGTCAGATGGCTACGAGACTAGTAGATCTCTACACTGACCTGCAAGAATCTTACAAGTTACCATGGAGGTCTTAACCAGGTTTAGTCAAGTATTCCATCCAGTTGGTCTCAGTAACACACTGCTCTGTCAAGACTGTGACCTTGAAAACGGTCAATGTGTGGGAATAGTGGGCAGAATGTGCATTCCAAGGCCAGGGAGGGGTAAAGAGCCTCCATTTACCCGTGTCCATTACCAGCGGTCATATCCTCTCAATGACTTCCTTCAGCAGTCAAAGGGTGCAAACTTCCAGTTATAAGATGATCAAGATTTGCAGATTAATTTTTTAAAAGGTGGTGAATATGTTAATTAGCTCGATTTTCATAATCATTTCACAGTATATACAAATATATCATCACATTATACTCCTTCAATATATACAATTTTTATTTGCCAGTTATTTCTCAATAAAGCAAGGGGGATAAAAAGGGCTTCCTTTAAGAAGAACAAGGTCTTTCCCTCCCCATCAAAGGAAAGACAGGAGAGATAATCATCCCCTCTGCATTAGTTTCCATCTGTGCCTTCTCCACTTAACTGTGAGGGAGGTGGAGAGCAGAAGCACTCTTGAAAGGTGGCCGTGGCAAAGGGTAGACCACAGACACCAGAGACACCCAGGATGATGGTTGGTCCTGTTCACCCTCAGCTCTCAGGACCTATAGGAAAGAAGCAACCAGCACTTGCAGAATGAATGGTGAATTAGGCAACACCAGTATCAAGACTGAGCTCTACTCCGACTGCCCATGACCTTCTCTTCTCTGGGCTTCACTTCCTTCTCTAGGGAAATGAGACGGTGAGCAGTGAGCACTCGGTGGTTCCAGGAGGAGCTCTCACCAAGGACCGCTTTGTTCTTTGGAGACTGACTAGAACATTTCTGGAAGGCTGTCTCAGCACATGAATCTATAAGACCACAGCACAGGAAATCTTCACTGCCCACACATTTTTGGGAATCACTGGAAAGTTAACAAACCCTTGATGGATACAAGGAAAGTTCCAGCCTTTGAAAGTCACTAAGGACAAAAAGACTGCTCTGGTTCTCAGAGGGCTTATGGGCTAATGTAGGTGCACATATCTTTTTTTTTTTTTTTTAAGATTTTATTTATTTGACAGAGAGAGATCACAAGTAGGCAGAGAAGCAGGCAGAGAGATCAGGGGAAGCAGGCTGCCTGCTGAGCAGAGAGCCTGATGCGGGGCCTGATCCTAGGACCCTAACCTGAGCTGAAGGCAGAGGCTTTAACCCACTGAGCCGCCCAGGTGCCCCGGTGTACATATCTTTAACAGTTGCCATAATACTGGCCAGACAGGGATGCATAAAATGAAAGAACAAGTTAAGGGAAATCCAGGAGGACTTCAGGGAGGAGGTGACATTGTAGCTATGTTTAAGTGTGAGGAGGAAGTAGGCAGGCAGTAAAGGAGAAAAGGAAAGGCCATCCAGGCAGAGTGACAGAATTCTGATGGTTTAAAGTAAATGGGCTGATGTGCCTAGGTATGAATGATACTAAGAAATGAGCTCCGAAACTAATGATGTACGCTATGGTGACTAACATAACATAATAATAATAATACAAAAAAGAAAGAAATGAGCCCCAAGAGGTAGATTGGAGTCTGAATCAATTATAATGCATTTCATTGCCCCTAATCAAAATCAGTTCAAACTTGCTTAAACATTAAAAGGGATTTATTTGTTTAGGGAACTGGAAAGCCCAGGAGTAGGGCAGATTTCAGAACTGGTTTATTTCAGTCGCCCAAGAATGTTCTGCCTTCTCTCTCCTCTGCTTTTGCAGGATCGGTTTCATTCTAGGTCTCTCTAGCCAAAAGATGGTTGTCAACTCACTCCTGCTGGGGTTGTGTTCTTCCTTGTGGGGTGAGGCTTTGGTCCAGGAATAGAGAGAGATTATTTCTGGGAGCTCTCTTGGAAGATTAAGGTAGTCTCTTATAGGAGCTTCAAACAAATGTCTACTTTTATTTCACCAACGTGAGTTGGGGGGGTCATACATTCATTCCTGAATTTATATCTGTGGCCGGAGGTGGGGGCGATGCTCATTGCCATAGGCCAGTTACAAGCATGGTTGAGACTAGAGGCAGCTTCTTGTGGATCCAGGTACTTCGGGATTAACAAAAATCAGGATAGTCCAAAAGGAGGGGAAATAGGTATTGGAAGGTGCCACAAACATTGTAGATTCCACAGACTCCTTTGTAGTTACAGGACCTACATGTGGCCAACGATCTGCCAACAAGAGGCTGAAAGACCCACGGGAGGTGTTGACTGTGTGGACAGATTGGCTCTTCTGAGCTGCACGGTGCTGGGGGCATCTGCTTCTTCTGGGGCAGCTGCGGTGGAGCTTCTAGGACCATTCATATTATAATGGTCCTACACAACAAAGGGGAGTTCCTCCTGACAATGTGGCTCCTCTATTTATTATTTCTGATTATAATGGGATCCAAGTCTGGTTCTGGGGCCCACCTGGCGATTCTGTGACATAACTAATATCCTTTCATAAATCCATTTCTGCTCACATAAAGTGAAGTGGATTCTGTTTGTAGCTAAGAACTCTGACAATTACAGACTTCCTCTATAGAGTTCGATGTCAGGAAGTTACCTTTATGGAAAGGAATGCAGCCTTTATCATTTTATGTGCAGGACAAGAACCACTGATGAGTTTCAAATGGGAAAGTGGTAATGATAGGACAAGATCTCACTCCTCTTTTCGACCCACCATTTCACTGAAACTAACTCTCAAGGTCACCAGGGACTTTCATTTTGCCAAATCCATGGGTCATTTCTCTCTCTCTTTTTAAAGTAAACTGTTTAGCAAAATCTGATACAGTGAACTGCTTCCTTTTTCTTGATCATTTTCTTCTGGCTCGTTATGTGACACTTCCCTTGTTTTCCTCCCACCATCGGCCACTCTACCTATTCTTTGCTGAACCTCTGAACGCTGGAGTGCCCTAGGGCTCTTCTCTTCCTTCTTTATCCCTTCTCCCTAGGAATTCCATGGCTTCAGATAACAGGGATATATGCCAACGACATTTAAATTTATATATTTAGGGGCGCCGGGTGGCTCAGTGGGTTAAGCCACTGCCTTCGGCTCAGGTCATGATCTCGGGGTCCTGGGATCGAGTCCTGCATCAGGCTCTCTGCTCAGCAGAGTCTGCTTCTCGCTCTCTCTCTGCCTGCCTCTCTGCCTACTTGTGATCTCTGTCTCTGTCAAATAAATAAATAAAATCTTTTAAAAAAATTTATATATTTAGCCCAAACTTTCTTTTTCCCTCTGGATTTGTGTATTCAGCTGTTGACTTGACGTTTCACTTGAATGTCTAGTGGATACTTGTAACACAGTCAAAGAAAAATGCCTGTTTTTCTCCCAGCTTAGTTTCCTTCATTGCCCCCATTCAAAATGACACTGCCATCTGCTCAGCTGCTCGAAACCTAAGCCCAGAATCATCCTTGGTTATTTTTTTCTGGTTTCCCCATGTCAAATCCATTGCAGAGTACTGGGAGCTCTACCTACAAACTGTGTCTTTAGCCCACCTGCTGATTATCTTCCCCTACTGCCATCCCAGCATCTGCTCCACTTCTGCCTCAGTTCCGACCACTTTCCCCCCTTTCACACCCCCTCTTAGCTTCCTGGGCCACCTCTGTGTTCTTCAAAGAGCCACACTCATTTCTACCTTCTGGATATCTTCTTTCCTTTGTCTGGAATGCTCTTCTCTCAGATCTTGGCACAGTCCATTCCCTTCTTGTCTCTAAAGCCTTGGTTCAGATGGGACTTTCCACCTAAGTAACCCCCACCCCCACCCCCCGCCACCAGGCATGTCACTTTCTATCCCAAGACCCACTTTGATTTCTTCCTATGACTAAGCAGTGATCTGAAGTAATACGTTTTGTTTTCTCTAGTAATGTTGTTTCCTTTGTCTGGACAAACACAGATCCTTGCCTGCCGTGATCACTTAACATACCCAGGAAAGTGCCTGGCACTTATTTGCAACTGATATGGCTCTGTGGGATAAAAGAACATAGGTTTTAGAAAAACTACTCTGAGGAGAATTTGAAAAATAGTCTCGAAGGGAAGAGATCCATGCCTTAGAAAGTCCTCTCTGGCTGGAATGTGCAAGTGGGTATTGGACTTGGAAACTTCCTAGTCTTTTGGAACAACAAACCTTATAGGATGTTAGGTGAATTCAGTGTGATTCAGCCCAGAAATGACTTAGGAGATTTCTTCATTGGTTTCCACAGGCGGGCTTTCTTTTTCTGTGCTGTTACCTTTAAGTCGAATAGTGAAAATGTGGCCAAAATAGCTTTCTGTATTTGGGTTGCGGACACCACAAGTGTGTGAAAGTGGAATTAGATACTTTTCCCGTGGCAGCTCCTGACCCACAAATCACGGACAATCACTGCGGGGACAGAACCATTCTCTGAGAGTGTCCTCTGGCAGGGAAGAAGCGAGGGGAATGAGCCTGCTGTGTGGGGGGGTTCTTCTCTCGGAGAGTCAGAGGTCCTCTTGGCTGGCCTAGTGGTGGATAATGTGGGACAATTCTTTTCTTTCCACCTCTTCATTACCGCACAAAAGAGCACACAGATCTTCACAGAAAAGGGGTTAGCCAGGCTCCGTAACTCTAGGATTCTTCTTTCTCTCTTTACCCCAGAGCCTGAGTTCTCTCGCTTTCTTTTCAAAGCACAGTGGAAACAGAAAGGATGCTTAGAAAAGCGGATAAAAAGAAAACAGAATAGAAATCTCCTAAACCTGCTAAATTCTTTTCCCCCGAATCCCATGTCATGCACAATTTATATTCGGTAAAAAATTTTTTGCAAGACAAATAAAAAAAAACCCATCCCAATGGCAATTATCCCCTTTCCTTATTATTATTATTTTTAAAATAGCCTGCATGGAGTGATTTAAATTCTTGGGGCTGCTCTTCCATTGTGCAGACTGAGAAATTGTAAACCTGGTAATTGGGAGAGCTGGGAGATCTGAAAGAGTGGGAAAACCAGACTTGAGGAGCTGGCAGAGTCCCCACAGATCCACATGGAAGCTGAGTGTTGCCAGTCTGCACGGACAGTCCCTTCTGAAAGGCATATGATGCTCTACTTGGCAGCACCACGTCGTAGAAAAGTGTGGAATTAGAAGACGGGAAGGCAGGACTGCCGTCCTCACTACCCGGGTGACCTTGGGCTAGCTGTTGAGGATCTCTGAGGCCAGGCTGCCTTGGGCTGCTGCGGGAGCCATGCTACCTTCTACCCTGTGGGCACTGTGGTCCTGAGAATTTCATGCATCTGTGAGAGTGCTCAGGACATGGGGAAGACCTCTGTGGCTCTTAGTCATTATATCCTAGTTTGTCAAATCAAAGTTGTAATCTCGAATGGATAAATCTACTCACAGTGAGTGTTCATTCATTAGATAGGGGGATTGATGATGAGTTGGGATTCTGGATTCAGACCAGAAGACAGAAATAAACCCACTCTTGATATTTTAGAACCTATCCAACTTAAGAGGAATGAGGGGGTATAGCTCAGGGGTAGAGTATTTGACTGCAACTTAATTGGAATGAATTTGTACATTTAGTATAGAGCTTGAGTATTACATAGGGCTACAAATGTGAAGGTTCAGTGAGAAAAGATGGTTTTATCCATGCAGCATTTACTCAGTAAATATTTTTGGGTGCAGGCAAAGTGTTCATAATGGTGCTTGGCCCATAGCAAGTGTTTAATAAATTCCCTCTGTTATTATTGTCGTTGCCATCTTAGGCTGAGCTCTGGGGCTACAAATAGGCAAAGCCATGGTCTCTGCCCTTGTGGAACTCTTGAGTCTAGTAGGGGAGACAGATTTGTGAGTTGAAAACTACAAGAAAATAAAGCGGATGGTGACAAAGACTGACTAGAGGTAGCCTGTTTGTATTCGAATTCTGCTCCATTATTTATTAGCTGTGTGAACTTGGGGAAGGTGACTTAACATTTTTTTCCCTCGTCCATAAAGCAGGAGAATAATAGCGTTGGTGTTAAGGGATCACTGAGTGAGTGAAATGACATAAGTATTCATCCACTTACTTATCAAAGGTTTGTTGAGTGTCATGGTTGGCAGGATGACGACCCCTCTGCCCATGGCTTGATCCCCAGAACCTGTGAGTATATTAGGTTACTCGACAAAAAGGAGTCAAAGCTGTAGATGGCATTAAGGTTATTAATCAACTGACCTTAAAATAGGATGATTGACCTGGATTAATGGTCCAGGCCAGTGTAGTCACAAAAATCCTCAAAAGAGGAAGAGGGAGGCAGGAGAGGAGTCAGAATCAGAGAGAGATTTTTCAGAGAGAGATGTTTCACTGCTGGCTTTGCAGATGGAGAAACAAGGCCATGGACCAAGGAACACAGGTGGCCTTTAGAAATTGGAAAAACAAGGAAACGTATTTTCCCCCAGAGACTTCAGAAGGAATACAGCCCAGCCTACTCCTTGATTTTAGCCTAGTGAGATCCATTTCAAATTTGTGACCTCCAGAACTGCACAATAATAAATCTGTGCTGTTTAAGCCACTAAATTTATGGTAATTTATTACAGCAGCCATAGGAAGCTGATGCAGATGTCTACCATGAGCCACCAGACTCCATTCTAGATGCTGAGTTAAGCAGTCGGATGCACACACAGCCACCCACTTGTGTGCTTGTATGTGCCCTGGTCTTCTGGAACTTAACTGCTAGGACGATAAACAGGCAGACAAATAAATATGTGTCAGAGCCTGATAAATGCTATGAAGAAAAATTCAAGCAGGGTGAGGGAGCTGGAGAACAAATGGGAAGTTTTTTGCATAGGAGTGGTCAGAAGACCTTTGCAGTGAGATGGCTTTTGAGCAGAAACATGGATGAGATAAGGACTTGACCCACACAGGTGTTTATGGGGAAGGGCAACCTGGAGCTAGAGCTCCTTTCTGAGGGCCATTCCTATGAGGAATGCAGCTATGAGGGAGGCAGCTATGAGCCTTCAGCACATTGGGGAATGAACACTGCAGTTCCCAAGAAGGGTCTGACTATGCATCACAGCACCCACCACAGGGGCTGTTGTACCAGTCTGTTCCAGGGTTACGATGATTTGTATGAGGTGCTTGCAGAGAAGAAAGCAAGAAATACTCATTTGAAAGTAGAGCTCGCAGGAATAAATAAATAAAAGAGAAAGAAAGAACGAAAGAAAGAAAGAGCTCGCAGATTTGCAAATGGATTTGCTAGAAAGGGAAAGAGAGATGTCAAGACTGACCCTAAGCAGTAGAATGGGGTTACCCCTTGCTGAAATGGGGAAGACTGGACAATGGGCAAGTTTTGGGGAGAATAATCAAGAGTTTAGTTTTAGGCATATTAAATATATGATGCTTTAGCCTCTCTAAGTAGGGAAATGTTGAGTTCGAAGGAGAGATCTGGGTTGGAGATGTAATTTGGAGAGACATGCATGGAGCTGACCTTAATCACTTTAGGGAGTGGATGGAAGTAGGCAAAGTAGAGATCCAAGATTGAGTCCTGGGGCACTCCATCAATGAAAGACTGGGATGAAATAGGGCTCCTGCAAAAGCACAGGACCTGGCACGTGGTAAGTGCCCAGGAGAGGGTAGCTAGCTTCTATGGACTAAATTGTATTCCTCTAAAATTCATATGTTAAAGTCCTAATCCACAATATGACTGTATTTGGAGATACAGGTTTTTGGAGGTAATTAAAAATAAATGTGGTCATAAGGATGGGGCCCTGATCTAATAGGATTGGTGACCTTATAGGACTCATGACATGTAACCAAGCTAGGAAGAGAGCTCTCACCAGAAATGCATTGGCTGACACCTTGATCTTGGATTTCCATCTCTGGAACTATGAGAAGATGCATTTCCTTTGTTTAAGGCTCCTTCCCCACCCCAAGTCTGTGGTACTGTGTTAGGGCAGGCAGAGCTGGCTAAGACATTAGCCATGGAAGAGTGACAAAAGGTAGGGGTGACTTAGGCTAGAAAGAGCTAAGAAAGCTGGGAGGACATGATTTGTCCCCAACTTTCTGACTGACCCAATCTATATCCCTCTCTGGGCCTCAGTCTCCTCCTTTGCAAAATAGGGGCACCATTCAGTTCTTGCATTCCATAAACTCTGTTTTAGGAATGGGATTGTTAGAAAAAATGGACTAAACAAATACTTCATAATTTTATTTTTTTATCATGGTAAAGTATACATAACATAAAATTGACCATTTTAACCACTACCCCTCTCCAGGACTTCTCATCTTTCCAGCTGGAGTTGTGTTCCCATTAAATCATCACTTCCCTCCCCTCCTCCCAGCCCGACTCCACCACTCCACTTCCTGTCTCTGTGAATTCGATGACTTTAGGTAACTCGTACAAGGGGACACCTACAGTGTCTGTGCCTCTGCATCTGCCTCCCGTCACTTAGCGTGATGTCTTCATTTCATCCGTGTGGTAGCATGGGTCAGGATTTCATTCCTTTCTGAGCCTCAATAATGTGAGTCATGTGGATCTGAAATCATAAGACCTGTGCCCAAATTCTAATTCTTCTACTTATGAGCTCATGTGACCTTGAGTGTGCCCTCAGCTTTCTCATTTCCTCATCCTTCAATAGTGAAAATAGTACTTACCTCACAGACGTGTTGGGTGGAGAATTGGACATAATGGATGTGAAACCTCTTTAAAAAGATGATGATGATCTGGTTATTTTTAGCCATAAAGAGGCCACTAGGTTGGCTGCCAGGGGTTGATCCTTCTCTCTTGGCCACCCTAGTGACATCTTTCCAAGCAATTCCTTGGCCCAGCTGCAGAGCTGATCCAATTCACTTATCATGACTGTCAAATAAATGGACTTGGTTGTCTTCCTGTCAGCCTCTCCATGTGTCATGTCAGCACAGCCGAAGATAAGGAGCCTCTGTCTCCATCCCAGACACTTTGGACCTGGGTGCCTCCATCATATGCCAGGGAAAGTACAAGCCCGAGGGCTGAAGAAAATCGTCTTCCCTTTGGCTTTTTTGGTGACGTTCTAAAGCAACATCAGGCTCCCTGTTTCTGGGCCTGATTCCGGGAGGTCAATCTACCAGAGATGAATTTGTGGGAGGTGACATGGCAGCATGGCCTGAGAATCTGGGGCCTGAGGTCCAGGCTGGGTCTCCTGTGGATGCGCTTTGGGACAGGGAGGGAGACATTCCCCCAATCTAGGCTGGTCACCCTCTTCTGTGTGTTGAAGGGTGGGACTCGATGGCCTCCAAGGTCTGGCTCTGGCCTTCTGTGAATCATGAATTACTTAAGAATGGAATTCCACTTTCTGCCAATGACTCTCAATCTTTCCTTCACCCCCACTTTCCATGCACTCCACTTGTCCCCAAGAGCTGCCCATTTCAAGTTCAACTTTAAACGTGATCCTTACCCCTAGCACTGAGCTTATTGCTTCCCTCCTTCCTCTTCATTTTGACTCCTTTCTGGTCCAATTTTCTATCATCTGAAGGTGCTGGCTTTAGAAACCTCTGGTTTCCTAATGCATGCTGAAAGATTAATGGCAGGCTATGGCTTCAGTTCTTATTCTGCTTGCATTTCGGGAGAAGAGCAACACTCCAGCTTCAGAAGAATGGCCCTCTCACAGTAGAGTCCAGACTCAGAGTGGGGAGGTTGGCTCAAAAAGTAGGCAGGGGGCCCCATTATGTAGGCTTCCAAAGAGAAGCTAAAAGGTTTGGATTCTATCCAACGGCTGCAGGGAGCCTCTGAGGGTTGTGGAGCTGTATCTGAGCTGTATCTTCTGGAGATCATTCAGGCAGCTTTTTGAAGACTAGATTAATGTGGAAGAAAGCAGAGGTGGGCAGGAGAGGGAATCCAGCCTCTAGGTGAAAGAGATTGAGGAGAGTGACAGCAGAGATGGAAGGGAAGAGCCTGGTCTGAGAGGTCAGAGAAGAACAGACCGGACTTGGCCCAGTGGATGTTGGGACGAGAGGGAGGAGTTGAGAATGACCCTGAAAAGTGTCTAGCCAGAGAGGCTGAGGCACAGTTTGGTCTGGGGTCAACAGGAAAACAGCTGCCCTGCCATTCTCCATCAGTCCACTGGGCTACAGCCATGGCCACATCTGCTCCTGCCTCAGGGCTTTGGCACTTGTGGAGCTCGGTGCCCCATTTTAACTTAAATGTCACCTCTTCCAAGAGGCTTCCTTGAGTGCCCAGTCTAAAGCCGTCTCCCTGCCCTCTCATCTCCCACCTCGGGTCTTCATTCCTCTTGTTCCTTTTCTCCAACTGAGGCAAGCTCATTTATCTAGGTGCTTCCTTCCACTAATTTAAGTTCCACGTGTGTAGGGGTCTTACCTGTCTTGCGCATGAGGGTATCCCCGGCACCCAGAAATGGGGTTTGGGTCACAGAAGGTGACTAGGAATTACGTGAGTTTAATGAACTGGAAGGAAGGAAGGAAGGAAGGAAGGAAGGAAGGAAGGGAAGGAAGAAGGCAGGCAGGGAGGAAAGAAAGGAGGGAGGGAGGAAGGATGGACAGATTGATAGGAGTGGGGAGGCTAAAGACTAGAGTCGGCTGTGGCAGGTTATTTCCAAAGATGGCCTCACCAAAGTCTCCCATCTTCCAGGACTTTCCCGATGAGATTTACTGCTCCCTATTAGCAGGTGGAGTCTGTTTCCTCTCTCTTGAATCTGGTCTGGTCCATGACTCGCTTTGACCCTTGGAATGCTGCTGCTGTGACATTGCATGGCTTGGGAGCCCAGGCTCTAAGAATCCTTGTGGCTTTCATTTTGTATTCTTGCGATGCTTCCTCTCCCAACGGTTCGGTGAGACAAAAGGCCAAGGCCCTGTGGAGAGAAAGGGAGCCCTACCCCCAACAGCTCCAGTGGAGCCCAGCCCCCAACAGATCTGCCAGCTGAATGTGACTGCCAGTAATCCCAGGCAGCAAGAGCCCTCCAGCCATGCAGCAGAGTTGTAGAAACAGTACATTGTTTTCAACCACTAAGTTTCTTTCTCCACGTTGGGCTGTGAGTTTAAGAACTGGTGGGCATCCAGATGGAAATGCAACAGCAGGAATTGAATATACATATATGAATATACATATATATGTATACATATATGTATATTCAATTCCTGCTGTTGTATATGTATGTATACACATATACATATATGCATATGTATACATATGCATATATGTTTATACATATGTGTGTATATATATATACATGCATTTCTGCAGAAACTGGTTTGATGACCTGTGTATCTTGTATATATGCCTTTCATGGGAGTCAGAAAAGAAGTTCTGTTTTCTGCTTGGACTGTAAAGAAAATTGTAACAATCATGTGCTTTCTTACTCCTACTCTGAAAGTTTTTCATATGGATGAACAGGGACAGGTATAGCCAGATAAAAGAAGGGCTTCCTACCGGGTGTGGTTTGAGACCCTTCCTGCCCTGCTGGAATCTTCTGTCCCACAGCGTTCTAGTCCTAGTCCGGGATGCCCCTCTTCTGCCTGCCTGTCACTCCTTGGGCCGAGAGTTAAGACAGTAGCTGCAGAAGCAGCAATCGCAGGCAGCCCTAGCATGAGTAAACATGCATCTGGTGTTTTCGCCTTAGAAAGCAGTTTTCCCCTCGTCCTTTCATTTAATCCTCATGGGAACTCTGTGGCACGGGTTCTGATTTTTTTTTCTTTTCTTTTCTTTTTTTGTTTAATGGAGAAACAGAGGCTCACACTGAGCCCACACAGTGCACAGGTAACAGTGAGGAGGGATCCAGCAGACTCTGAAGTCCTGGGTCAGCAGGCGTAGCACCACCCTCAGTCCCCAGTCCCCTGGAACATTCTGTGAGCTTCTTGGAAACTATTTACATAACAAAGAGAACAACCTTGATCTTGAAACCCATTCACTGTCTGTCACAGGAGACAGGGAGATATCATCTTTGGGCAAGGTCTTCACCCATCTTGTAATTTAAGTAAAACCTTCATGCTAATTTCCTCTCCCTTCTAGTGTTAGTCCTGGCTCCTGGGAAAGGAAAGGAAGTGCTTTCACACTTTATAGACAACCTTGGCTTCAATCACATCATTTGCTCCATTTTTTCTTTCCCCTACAAAATATGAAAAAGCAGAAGTAAAGGCTTCACTGTTTCTCTTTAAAGGAAGAAGATAATAGTTGTTTTGCACATTTTAATTTAGCATATTTAAAAAGATTGAGAGTTGATGTTTTTTAATTGCAGGATTTATTTTGGATAAGAATTAATGTGGGATGAGCTAAGAATACTTTTTTTTTTCTTTTTTCTTTTTGAGTGTAGGGAGACAAGAGGAAGGCTTGGGAGATCTGTTTGCAAACCTCCAGCAACCTTCCTGACCTCCCTGAGACCAGCCACATGCTACCTGAGACCCTGGCCCACTCTGGCATCATGGGCACAGTTAGAATATCTGATTAGGGGTGGGGTGAGGGTGTCTTCTGACCAGACCTCTTAGCTCTGCAATTTTCTATCACAGAAGAAAGGCCACACCTGACTCTCCTTTCCCTGGTTAGTGTCCCACTCATTTCTTGATTAATGCAAGCTGCTTCCCACTTCTGCCTTCCGTACCCCTCTCCACTATGTTCCTGGGTCCCTGCTTCATGCTGAGCCACTCCCCACTCCCCTTGCTCATTCTGAGATCTGGATTGCCCTACGGGACGTGCCCAGTGGAAGCTACTCATTCTTCCATTTTCCATTTACCATGGAGCCAGGAAAGGAGTTGACATTTTCTTGGATCTCCACTTATGTTTACAGACATTACACTGTCACCCAAGTTAAAAACTGCAATGTATTTTGAATTTTATTCTATTTGGCTATATAATCCATTATCTTTTCTATATCGTTGTCATGCACTAGCCTTCCAGGCACTGTAGTTCATTTTTTGAAGACTTTGGCACCTGACTCATGACTTGTCTATCTCAACTCCTGCCATCATCATCCTAGGACATTTCAATGACAAGAATTGGACCATCCCACATCCTAGTCTCATAATTCTGGAACTCCTTCTTTGTGGAGACCATTACCTTGCCTCAATTTCAGTCACATACTTCAGGACCATCTCCTAGAAGAGTTTCCCTTGTGAAGTCTTCAAGTCCCTTCTAGTAGCCCTATGCTTTGCTTCCTCTAGGCTCCTTGGACCCTTAATTTTCTCTCCATCAGTTGGCACTCTCCCAACCTTTATTTCTCTTTTCCCCCTTTTTAAAGTCCATAATTGATTGCCTTTTCCTTCTCAGCAACTCTCTGAACACTTATGACTCTCCTTGAGTTACACACATAACCCCACATCCCACACCCTACATTTCCAGCAGAATGTCATGTCTTCTCCTGCACTGAGAAAACTGATCCTTCTAGTATCAGTCCATCTCTTTCAACTTATAGCAGCTTCCCATTCATTGCCTTTTTCCCCCTCTACCTCAGATGTTATATATCCTTGATGCCACTTTCTCTTCCTGTACCTTGTTCTACCAGTCATCAACTCTCTGAGACTTTTTTCCTTCTATGAAATCCTTTCCCTTGCGATATAAAAATGGTCATGATTTTCCCCCATCTAAACCAAC
Source organism: Taxidea taxus jeffersonii (assembly GCA_003697995.1). NCBI lineage: Eukaryota > Metazoa > Chordata > Mammalia > Carnivora > Mustelidae > Taxidea > Taxidea taxus. The sequence continues at coordinate 17,885 of RCUC01111969.1, forward strand.
CAACAAACCAACCAACCAGCCAGCCAACCAACCAACCAGCCAGCCAACCAATCCACCCTCCCTAATTGCCTCCATCCCATGTTTACCTTTAACTCAGTAGGATCTTATCCAACTATCTCACTCACTACCTCTAGTTTCCCACCCCCCCATTCACTCCCCACCCTGCTTCAGTCTGCTTCTTGCCCCAGTCCTTCCACTGAAATACCTGTTGACTAAACTTGATAGTAACTTTCTAATTGCTAAATCCAATAGGTATTTTTCCAGTCCTTATTTTATTGAACCACTTTCCAGTATTGAATATTATTAATCATTCTTTTCCTTCTTGAGACACTGGATTCTCTTGCATCCTGGATGTGCACCCTTCTGATTTTCATAGTAGCTGGAAATTCTTTCTCTGGTTTTTCATGGCTTCTCTTCCTCTTAAATATTGGAAGCTGCTAGAGTTGTCCACTATCTCACATCCTCCCTAAATGAGCTCTTTCACCCTTATGATTTCTGTTTTTGACACCTATAAGTCACTAACTCCAAAGTACTTTTTCTTCATTCATATCTCCCCTGAGTCATGAATTTAACTATCTTCTAGATAGCTCTAGGTGACCCTTCATGCATACATAGCATGCTCCCAAACCAGTTCCTTCTCCTAAATTCTACAATTCATTCATCCTTGCCTAGGCACCAGGTTAAAACTTGGAAGTCACCCTTAACATCTCTTTCTCCTTTGCCAGCTACATCGTATCAATGGGCATATCCTGCCAAATTAAAACTTCCCTTTTCTTTTGTCCTGGATTGGTGCGATGGCCTCCATGCAGGGCTTCCATTCCTGGCACTTCTGGTCAATCCTCATGCCATAGTCAGCACAATCTAATGAAATATAAATCTGACCAGCCAAGTCCATGCTTCAAGCATTTAAACAGGCAGTATGTCCAGGGGAATGCCCAGGCTCTTCCCATACAAGGGCTTCCTTGATTTAACATCTACAGACGTCTTCAGCCTCATCAATCAGCCCTCTCTGCCTGATCCTTTCTGCTTTAGTAACATTTAGTTGTTCAGAGTCCATACCTGAGACCATCCCAACCAGGCAGGTCTTAATGCCTTTGCTTGTGTTCTTCCCTTGCCTGGAATTCCTCACCATTCTCTACCTCTCCTTTGCTGGCTGAACCACACTCATTCTTTAAGACTCAACTCACAAGTCCTTCCTACACCCCTTGGCTAATGTATGAGCCTTTCCTCAGAGTTTCCACAACACCTTGTACAAACTTCCTTCAAGTTGCTTTATACTATCTTCTATGTATATCCTAAGCTTCTTGAGGTCTCATTCAATGTTCTGTCCCTCTTTCCCAGTCCAGTGCCAGATATCTAGAAGGTGCTTGGAAAAAGCTTTGGATGGGGAATTAAGAGCCAAGGTTCAAATCCTTTCTTTTCCATCCATTTCCCTGTGACATAGATAAATCACCTTCCTTGTCTGAGTCATGCTTCCTTACCTACAATTAGTCCATTTACCTTTCAAGGAAAAACTGAGGACCAAATGAGATAACATAAATATTCCTTGTAAACTGCAAAGTACTATGAAAATGTTTTATTATATAGGATATGCAGAAACACATAGAGAAAAAAAAGAAATATAACATTATGGATCATGTACAAATTTTAATGAGACTTCATATTCATTCAAAAATCTGCACAAGCCTTTTTATATCATTATGGTAGTCTACAAAGTGTAGTGAGGGATAATTTCTTTGTTTTAAAAACCTAGTCAGTGTGCCCAGAGGCGCTAGAACTGGGCTTGTGAAAATAATTAGCTGATACTACTTGATAGCTGTGACAAGAGCACTAATCCAGTTTCAACATTAGAAGCACACAAGTCTATGGAAAATCCTAAGGAATTTATGGCAGTGCATTGTCTGTCCTCTGTGCCTTCAGACTGCCCTTCTACCCAGGTCTTCCAATGGGGACCCTTAACACAACTTTTTAGCCCCTTGTGAAAATCAGGCCATGGAGAAGGGATGATTCAGATGAGATTTCACAAGCCAAACCTGATTTACCTTAAGTGAATACATGTCATTTATCCAATTCTTTCTCTATTGCTTGGCAAGAGAGGAGGAGAAACAGTTCCACTCTGAAAGGACAACTCCCAGTTCAGATAAATGGAATTAGAAATAAATGAATTAGCAGTGAATGAGAGTGACCTGCTTTAACGAGTCAAATCTTTATAGAAAATTGGAGCTGGAAAACTCTTAGTTCCAGGTTGTACAACAAATCCTCCAAGGAACTAAAAGCCTCAGGCGAGAGGAGCATGTATACTTTTTCTTCATAAGGAAGAAGGGGCAGTACAAGGGCTTTCAGGACAGGGGAAGTTGTATGGGAGAGGGGCAGAGGCCCATACCTGGGTTTTGGAGGTGAAGACCTGGCTCTACCACCTACTGATTAGATGGCCTTTGGCAGGTTATTTCATCTGTTTGGACTTGTTTCCTCATATGTCACATAGAGATCAATCATTAGACATATCTCATTAAGTAATTGAGAGATAGAGAGAAAACCTGGGCTATATTCAATAATTGGTGGATATTATTTTAATTAAAGTTAAATTTATTTGAAGGGGAAATTAAAAAATGATTGGAAAAACAAGTTGGGGCCATATTAAGCAGCTCTTGAATTCCAGGCTACAAAGTTTAGATTTTGTTTAGACAAGGGGGGAGCCTCTGAAGGTTTTTGAACAGCAATGTGACACAATGACAGATGTGCTTTTTTTTTTTTAATTTTTTTTTAAGGTTTTATTTATTTATTTCAGAGAGAGAGAGTGAGAGAGAGCATGAGAGGGGAGAAGGTCAGAGGGAGAAGCAGACTTCCCATGGAGCTGGGAGCCTGATGCGGGACTTGATCCCGGGACTCCAGGATCATGACCTGAGCTGAAGGCAGCTGCTTAACCAACTGAGCCACCCAGGCACCCCAGATGTGCTTTTTGAAACTGATCTGGAAGTGTTGTATGGAGGGAGCTTGAAGGGAAACATCAGGAGGGAGAACCAGTTGGGAAGCTATCATTTGGTCCAGTGAGACTTGATAAAGTCTGACCTAGGGCAGTAGTAATGGGTTTAAAGAAGAAGGAGGTTATTGGGATAGAATTGGCAAGACGTTGTTAAAGACGGTTCCTGTATGTTCCTGCCTTTGTGGCTGGGAGGATGGTAGTGCTCATATTTCTGCAAAGACGAGCCAACAGTCACTTGGGTATTGTAACTCTCTGAACATTCAGTCTGGGATCAAGTTTTGGAAAACTTCACTGGACTCTTGGTTCTTATTTCAAGAGAGTTTATGTCTGATTTTCTTAGAAGAATGCAATCAGTAAGAATGTAGGATTCACCAACAGCAAACCTGGCTGGAAGGCATCTCTTCTATGAAGTGACTCCTTAGGACTGCCCAGCCCACTGAGGTGCTATCCAGGTTAGCCACATTTGTCTGCTACCAGGAAGGTGTTTCAATCCAGGCGCGATCCCAGGCCAACCCCTCTGGCTCTTCCTAGAATGTCTGTCTGTATTCTCCTCCCCGCCCAAACTGGCTGAAAACATGAGCACATCTGATCCTAGTACAACCATGTTAAACAGTCTGTTCCTTCATTCTCCTTATCAAAGAACTCAGCCTGTCTGCAGAGGCTCAGCCTCCCCAGGGAAAGCCATGCTGAGACCTAGTATCACATCCACCTTATCTGTGTTGTACTATTCTGTCCTTCTTTAAACTTTCCATCTGTTGTCCTGATACTGAGGTGAGGCTTAATGGTCTGTAATCCCCAAGTTCCCAGTGATGCCTCTGAAAAAGATTGGGCCCCACATTAACAGCCTCCCAATATTTGGCAACAGTGTCTTTCATTACCCCCATTCTTTATGGACCGTTTCATACTTTACATCTATCCAAATTCCGGACAAGAGGGTGAGGATCCTACTGTCCTTGCTGGTCAAGGACCAGCTGATCCTTACTCAGTTCCCAAGGGTATGTTTTTTTGAAAGAGGCTTTAATGTATTAATTAATTTATTTTAAAATATGAATTTATCTTCATTGTGTATACATTATTGAACTAGACAGTGCTGGAGGCCTCTTCAAGGTGAAAGAGACGTATAGGGTTTTTTAAAGTTAATGTATAATGTATTATTTGTTTCAGGGGTACAGGTCTGTGATTCATCAGTCTTACACAATTCATAGCACTCACCACAGCACATACCCTCCCCAGTGTCCATCACCCAGCCACTCCATCCCTTCCACTCCCCTCCCCTCCAGCAACC
>RCUC01111972.1:0-14008 GCA_003697995.1 Taxidea taxus jeffersonii
GAAAAAGCTGTAATTGCACTAATTTTTTAAGATCAAGATACTACCTAGAGCCACATTGAAAGAAAAGTAAAGAGGTTTTCACCCTGTTCCCCACCTATATGTGGAACAACATTTTCACGATTCCAAGCCTGCCCAGGATCGCTGTTCTTAAAGATCATGACTTACTTCCCAAGCCTTTGGCAGTAGTCAGGGTAGGCTGGGTTCTGCTGCGGTAACAAACTGCGCCAAAATACTAGTTGCTGAGAACAATACTAAAGGTTTGTGTTGTACACAGCTCAGGTCAGCAGTGACCTTTTGTTCATTGTAACCTCTCAGGGACCATCCTGGAAAGATTTCACGTGCTTCCGTGATCAGGCAGGGCAAGAGAGCGTGGCAAGTCAGCACCAGCTCATACAGGGCTCTACACAGAAGAGCCCCCCCGACAGTTCAGCAGCAAAACTCTGTGGCGTGTGACTACACCTAAGTTCACGGTGAGGGAGGGGTAATCCTTGTTTTCCATAGAGGAGACCCGAATGAAGATATCAGTAACTCTACTGTACCTCTCTTTGCTGCCCGACATAGGGAACTCTCCCTTAGTCAGTAGTTCTAGAACGTTCTGGCTGACCAGTGACGATTGCCAGGCAGGTGGGGAGGGATTTTCACCATCCCTTCTGTGGAGGTATCTCAGAAAAGACTCTTCTCAGCCTGGGTTTAAGCATTAGCCGTCTTCCTGCGAAGCATCGAAATCAGGACTAAAACTCTACCCCTTAAGCCAGCCCTGACCTGAGGGGCAGCATGCTCCAAAGCTGAGTGGTTTCTCCTCAGAACATTATTTCTTTCCCTGCCACAGTGCTCTGGATGGTTGCACTGGAGAGCGGGAGGAAAAAAATCAATACTTCCTAAAATGGTTAACTGTGATTTTCCTAGATCTACAAAATCCTAGCCCCACCCCACCCGCCCCTACCACACCTTGCTGCAGACCCCTCTCTCCCTCCTTGCCTGCACCACAGGCAGGATTTGGTCTGACACAGGTCATGTGCTCTTCCCTGTCTTACAAATTACGAGCAAACTTTGGCTTTCCACGCGTCGGCACGTACCTACAGGGAGCGAGTTGACATGTTCACATAAACATCCACCCCCCCACCGCAGCCCCTCTCCCTGGGATGTTTCCTCACACGCAGAAGAGAGTCACTAACTTCATAACTAAAATATGACTCTACGTGCTACTAATTTTGTCCCCCCAAACAAGTGCCAGGATTTCTCTCTCTCTACTGACTCACATCTGCCAGCTCTCAATTCCCCCTTTATGGAGCCCATTGACAATGGAGGGAGATACCCACAGCTCCCCGTTTATGTCTTTTGTTTTCATTCATTGCTTGGCAGCAGGTGAACAAACATGGGCAGTGACTGGAGAAAACATTCCTGCTCAGCTACCCGAGGCCATCTGACTTCCTTCTCTCTTCTCCTGTTTGCATAAAGATGCTTTCAAGATCACCTTGGGTTTTCCCATGATTTTTTCAAGCCTTCCCATACTCAAAAAAAACAAAACAAAAAAACCTATATCTTGAAATTCCCCATTCATGTAAATACAGACCATGAGTAGCTACAAGAGCTACCATATACAAAAAACCTATGTGTCAAGTGATTCTTGCTCATTACCTCTCATCCTTGCACACAGGCTCTGTGGATGTCACCTTTATTTTGCAAGTGATCAAAGTAAGGCTCAGAGAGAGTAACTAGCTTGCCCAGCATCACTTGCTAGTAAGGAACAGAGCCGGGATTCAACCCTCGGCCTGCCAAAGCTTATATTCCTTCTTCATTGACGTGCAGCTAAGCAGAAGCATCTGGTTCATTGTAGTGCCCTAGATACCGCTGCTGGAGGGATGCCGACCCCTCCAGGAGAGAGACCACTGATGTTCCAAAGACCAGCGGCAAAGTTGGTGCTCCTAGGCCCATTGCACAAAGGATAGGAATTAATCATCCATGCAGGGAGCCCAAACCAAAGCCTAGATGGTCTAGGAGGGCAGTGTAGCAAAATGATAAGGAGCCTGGCCCTTGGCATCTGAATGCCTGTCTTCCAGTGTTAAACTCCGTGAACTTGAGCCAGGTGCCTACACTTTTCTTTTTTTTTTTTTTTTTAAGATTTTATTTATTTATTAGAAAGCACAAGCAGGGAGAACAGCAAAGGCAGAGGGAGAAGCAGGCTTCCTGCTGAGCTAGGAGCCCAATATGGGACTCGATCCCAGGACCTGGGATCATGATCTGAGCTGAAGGCAGGCGCTTAATGACTGAGCCACCCAGGCATCTCAGGACCTGCACTTTCTAAGCCTCGATTTTTCTATCTATATAAAATCGGGATAATAAAGGACTCTACCTCGTAGGGTTGTGGGGAGTTTTGACGAGAACAGTTAAGAATATGCTGTACATAAAGTCCAGCACAGAGTAAGAAATGATGGCTGGCTCTTCCTGAGTGGTAGCCGAAGAGTCTTCAGGGAGAACATTTACAAATGGTGAAGGGCAGGTCTGGTGTCATTTCTCTTCCCAAGCCTGTCCATCCATCTGGCCTAGGCCTGTAGTCCTCTTAGATCTTCGCTCGTATGCCCTGCCCCCATGTCCACGAATGTTCTTCTGTCCTCCAGAGGTACGGGATTATCATCAAAGAGACATTTCTAAGCAGCCCAACTGAGAGTGCTCTATGAAAGAGAGTTATAGAGAAAGAAAAAAAAAAAAAGACTACCAAGGGGTAAGCTATAGTTTATGTCTTCATGACTTCAGCCGGCAAATCTAAGAAATAGCACAAGACATCCAAAGCACATGCACACGGCCTTTAAGCATTAAGTTGGCTGCAAAGCTTTCTAATAAACAACTGCCCCAAACCATAGGCCACAACCAAGATTTGAATTAACCTACCCACTAGTAGTTTGGCCCCTAGCTCTAAATATGGAGCTAAGAGTGTTTATAAATGCCTTAGCACATGCCATTATTCTGAGCACCTGGGATCTGGTGTGGCTCATTTGGCCTCCCCCACCCTCTAGGCTCCAGAAGGTACTGTCACCATCATCCTGGTCCTGTAGGTCAGTCAGTAAGGCACAGATTTCAGATCGCTAGGCTGGAGTCCCGCAGGGAGAAGTGGCAGGATTTCCCTCCAGGCACCCTGGCTGTCGACTTCATTCTGTGCCATCCCTTACAATCTCTGAACCTGATTTGAGGCTGGGAGTGGGGTGCTGCATGGGATCTCTGAGTCGCTGCTTTTGGAGGGGTGCAGGTGAGAACCCACGGTAAAACCAATGGACCCTTGTACTTCGTCCGCACACCCCGGCAGCTCCGGAGCCCATCAGCTCCAGCCTTAATTCCGAGGGTGTCTGGCTCCTCGCTGTTTTTGTTTAGACTGATAGAAATACAGGGTAGACAAGAAAATTAAGGAGAGAAAGCAATCAGCCTTCAGCTTTGGGAGAAACAGAAGCACTGATGTGGAACAAAAGGCTGGTGTGGAGCGGCTAGTCCTCCCACCCCGCCCCGCCTCCCCCCACACCCCCGAGGCCGTTTCCAGAGCCCCCTCCCGTCCATGCACCTGACTCTGACCCTCAGCCGTAACCCGTCCAGGCTGTGTCCCCTCCTCCTGACTGTGCTCTTTCCCACTGCAGGTAACCTGGACATCACTCCAGACGACCCCCGCTGGATCGGAGCCTGGTGGGGTGGCTTTCTGCTCTGCGGTGCCTTACTCTTCTTCTCTTCCCTCTTGATGTTCGGGTTTCCACAGTCTCTGCCCCCGCACTCAGACCCTGCCATGGAGAGCGAGCAGGCCATGCTCCCCGAAAGAGAGTACGAGAGACCCAAGCCCAGCAATGGGGTCCTGAGGCACCCCCTGGAGCCGGACAGCAGCGCCTCCTGCTTCCAGCAGCTGAAAGGTAGAGGCACCTTGGATGTAGGCGGCAAGAGCAGTGGAGGGGGGTCGTCTAGGCCGCCAGGTGGGGAGGGGGCACCCAGGACAGGGTGCTGGGAGCTCGAGGTACAATCATGCTTATTTTGCATGGTTTGCCTCCTCTGGCCCAATGCTCAGTGTTAACCCTGAGAAGGAAATGACCTGATGTGTAAAATAAAAGTGGAGTAGCCACCGCTCAGCAAAGGGGCAGCAGACCAGTCTCCCCAGCAGAGACCCCAGTGCTTAACAAAGCACCTGAGGCATAATAAGCAGATTTGCCTGTGGAAGGAAGGTTCTAGATGTCTCTTGGAACCCTTGGGCCACCAAGGGCCGCCACGTACCAGAGCGGTGTAGCAGGAAAGGACTTGGGAAGCAGGGCTTCATTTGCCTGATAGGGGCATGCTTCAGAAGCCGCACAATTCTTCTGAAAGCACAATTCCTTTGAGTTGCTGTGTCCTTCTCTCCCCTCCATTCAAGATGTGTACCTCTGGAAAGAAGTATGAACTCCATCTTAATGACAGAGTCCCCCCGAGAAGATGGCCAAGCTCTCCCAGTCATTTTTAAAGGAACCCGAATGCATCTTTTCTGACAAACATGGAATGATCCAGAATGAGAAGCATCCTCTGCAAACCCCAGCCCCGGGTTGTTTCCGCATTTGGCAAAGGGTCTTCAAAGCAAACAGTGCTGGCGCAGCCTTGAGCCACAGGGTGTCTCTCCCAGTCCCCTCTCCACCGAGCAGTCTGTGCCATGCTCCTAAAGTCCCAGGACCCCTCTTGGGTCCCCTGAAGAACTTGCTGGGTTTTTGAAATGGGCAGGAGCAAGGCTGGGGCACTCCTCCCCCGTGAGGCTGGTGCAGGAGGATGGGGACGGTCAACTCTTGGCAGGAAATGGATGCACCTGTAAATGGTGCCAGACTGCCAGTGACCAGTTGAGAAACTGGGTGCAAGTCTCTTTACCGAGCTTTTGTGTGACAAGGAGCACCACTCCTCCTCCACCGGAGATGCTGGAGAGCCACGGGGAGGAGCTCAGCACAGTCCCTGTGCTCTGGTCCCCGCTCCGCTCTTCTCTAGAGCTGGGGTCATGAACTTCTCCATGCTTCGTTTCCACAAGTGAACAGTTTTCATAGTGTTCCTACATGACAGTGGGGCCATGAGAATTAAAGCACCACCCACAGAAGATGGTCTGCTAATAGCGCCTGTGTGTCAGGGAGCAATCGGAAGAACTTGGGTGAATTCCCAGAAGGGACTAATTGTTAATCTAATGTTATGTCGGAACCCATGTTCCGTGATCATTTCTACCAAAGTAGAAATTTGGAACTGTCCACGGGAGGTCTGCAAAGTTCTCTAAGTTCCAGAATGCACAGGTAGGAGAAGGCCACCCACTTTGTGTCTTCAGGGGTTGCCTTGGCTAAGACCCCCAGGAGTTTGTGCTCAATAGAAGAGCCCCCCCACACACACACATACATATGCACCCAAACAGCCAGGCAGGGGGCGGTGCCTACTGTTCATCTAATAGCACAGGCGGCCACACAGAGTGTCCCAGTGACCAGATCTGCAGGTGTAAATAGGACTGACCCAAATGGGCCTTGCAGGAAACACCCTGGACCAGAGCAGTGGCAGCCTTTCTGGGTATTTCTTTGTCCCAGGGTGATTACAAGAGCTCCGGTTGCAAGAGCTGCACCAGTCATCGCTTCTCTTTCATCTCTGGGGATGCAAAGATGAAAAGATACAGTTGTACCATCAAAGCACTTCACCCATCCAGTGTGGGGACAGACCAGCAAGCCAGCAAAGGCAGCCCAGCGTGGAAGGGACTATAGGGCCAGGCAGCAGAGGAGGTGATGGGCATACAGCAGACAGGCAGTGGGGGAGCCCACGTCTTGGGGCAGAGGCATGTTCTCCATGGCTTCAGAATTCAGTTCTGGTTAGCCCATTTGTTCAGCATGTTCTGAAGTCCTCTGGGCTCCAGGGACACAGCGGTCACCCGGACAGCTTATATTGTGGACTTGTGTTGTAGCTGTGGGGGACGGGGACAGTGCATGCAGTAGGCAGAATTGAAGCAACAGGAGGATATGTGCTGAGCTGGCAGTGCACAGATGGGTAGACAGGTCTGAGTCTCGCTGTAGCCATAACGACCATACGTTGTGGCCTGTGTAGGTACATGGGTTCTACTTCTACTAATTAATAATTTTTAATTAAAATTAGCCATTCCCGGAGGCAGTAGGTCTATTAATGGACCTAAAGAATGTCCCAGCAGGAAAGGAAGGCAGTGTGTCTAGAAGAATCCCCAGGAGACAGGATCCAGTGATGGGAGCTCTTATGCTAATAAACACATTTTACGTGCGCCAGCACATGGATGGGGCAGGGGGGGAGAACGTGGTGGTTTACATCCATCATTGACGGTCTCCACATGAGACCATGTCTTTGCCATGTGGATGTTGCCACCCAAAGCACCGTGCGGTGTCACCCAGTGCTCCCAAACTCTTTCTCCAGTTTGCAGCCTTGGAAGCCCCCGTGGTCTCCTCATGTATATTTATGGGAACCCACGAGCCGAGCAGTGTTGTATATGGGAGAATTAATGTTGCTCTAAAAATATCTGTGTTGCAATTTTGAATCTGTTCCATTGAGTTTGCAAACGGGTTTCTTCTTTGGCCATCCGTCCGTGTGCCCTGCCATGCTCTGCAGATAGGCAAGGCCCCTGAGAAGAGCTGGTGTCCTGTGCCCAGAGCAGCTGCTCCATGCTCCTCCCTGCTGGGACTGAGACGGTCTCCCCTGCTCCTGGGAGAGGACTGGGGCTGTTCCAATCCAGCTCAGCTGTTTCCTAATCTTGCAACCTTGGCCGTGTTGCTTAATTCCCCTTGGCTTTAACATATGGCGTCTGATTGATATTATTACTTATTCTTGTTTATAGACGAGGAAACCAAGCTCTGGTGATGTAGGACTTCAGGCCCGTGGCTTGCTTTTCAGGGCGCTCTCCCCAAACATGTGGGCTTTGAAGGTCTGTCTCTTTCCAACAAAATTGGCCATCGTGGGGTTTGCAACTCCTGTAAGGAGAGAGAGAAAGCCCAGAGTGTTGTTCTGTAACGCGGAGAGAGGCTGTTACTTCCTGCACAGCCCAGAAGCCCCCTTCTTGTAGTAACTGTCACATGACTGTTTAACAAAGCAGGCAGCAGGCAAACAAACGCTTGGGCTTGTTAAGCGCCAGTATCTTTCCGGGTGGGGGTCTGCAAACCCAAGACACATGCTTGCATCTTAGCTGCGCAACCAGGTAGCTTTTCCTTTGTGCCCTGGCTCTACAGCCCTCTTCCCCAGCCTTGTTCTTCAGAGCATTTTGCGGTTTCCCCGCCCCCTCTCATCCCTCCTCTGCATCTGGCACCGTGTCTCCTCCTCCCTCTGTCATCGCTGTGTGGGGGAGGACAGCACCCACGTGGCTTCCAGAATCTAGATGCTCGGAGTTTGCAGAATAGTTTGTAGAAGTCTAGACCCAGAGGGAGGAAGGAATTCGAGGCACTGTTACAGACAAATGGACAGAATTATCATGAGCTAGCGTGTTAAATCGCACGTCTGTAGCTCGTAGTTTATTTGGAGATGGTCTCTGCTGTCGCCTGCCCTAGGGGCTGTGATGGTGGGGATCCAGGCTCCTCCGGTGGCCATACTCTGTGCACCCTCCTCAAAGGAAGTTCTGTCTGCTTCCTTCAACACATTAGGCACTCTCCTTTTTGTTCCCCTGTGGGCCTGGAACACCCTTCCTCTCTGGGTCCACTTCTGGACTAGACCCAGCGCCCCCTTCCAAGGAATCTCTCCCTAGAGCCCCACTGTGCCCGTGCCCCCCGCGCCCAGTGTTGGATTAGCTTCATTCCTCAGTCATCTCCACGGTCCCTGCAAAGCACCGGTCACCCCACCACCTGGTGGCTTCTCAGCTCGTCGACCTCTGCCCAAACCTAGTGGATTCTCCAGGGACGACACTTTCATGCATGTTTGTTTCCACTGCCTAGCACGGAACCTGGCACATAGGTGGTATTGGCTGAATGAACAAACGAACGAATGAATATTTTCTTGCCGGCTTGCACGCACACACGGGTACACAAACACACACTAGCCGCGAACGTCAGTTTTCCACACACTGTCATATTTAACGCCCCCCCCCCCCGATGAGGCTTTGGTACCATTTTACAGAGAAGTAAATCGAGGCTTAGAGATTGAAAGGCAAGGTGTTTGAGCCCTGGCAAGGGCCCCAGAGCCTGTCTTCTTCACCACCACATTATGCTGCGTCTCGGAGCCGTAAATGAACTCTGGGAAAGGAGCAGTGGGGTTGGCAGGGGCCGGCCGACTTCAGCGGAGTGTGCTTCAAGTCTGGCTGCTGGTTGCAAAGGCACCAGCGTGCCCCAAAGCGGTGGGTCTTCCGGACGAGGCTACTGGCTAAAAGGGAGGGAGGAACCCGCTCCCGGCAAGCGTCAGCCCGTCCTGGCCCTCTGATGGGCCCTCTAGCTGGGATGAGCGTGACTGTTCCAGAGGTTTAAAATCTGCAGGGAGCGCCCTGCCTTTGATCGCTGGAAGAGAAGAGCAGTCAAAGCTGAGCACTCTTGTCTCTGTGCACTTCACGCTGACTGCCAAGTGGCCTCTTCCTGTCCCAGAAAGAGACAGCCGCACCAGGTGACGGCAGGGAACAGCCGAGCCAGCGGGGGTCGGGGATGGGGGGTGTTGCTTCAGGCTCAGGGGTTTCAGAACCAGCCCAACACGTGCGGGATGGTTTATGAGTTCCCAAGCACTTGTGGGGACGTCCCGCTGGGCCGCCGCAGTGCTGCTGATGAGCGAGTGGTCCTCATCTCCATGCCAGCCATCCAACACAGAGCTCGGAGTGAGACCTCATGGCCAGGTTGTCACCGTTGTAGAGGATGCCAGGGGCACAGGGGTTCGGGTCCCGCACACGCCCCACTGAGTGCCCCTCCAGGATCCACTGGACGGTTAATGAACTGACTGGGGAGGAAAAGGGGAATCAGTCCGGGGCCGATTGAACCCAGACCCTTCCTGTGTCGAACGAGCCCTCTCCCTGCTCTGCTTGCTCCCTTTCCATGGGACGAGCCAGCCCAGTTGCAGAGGATGTTCACTTGCCAGGGAGGTGAAATCTGCCCGGGGCCTTACACTCTCCACCCTCCTCCCTCCTGCCCTCCTGATGCCCTCCATCTCCAGGTTTTGCGGATTTTACCACCTGAATCCGTCGCCAGCCTACTCCGGTATCTCCTGCACTCCAGCCCGCCCTCACCCCGCTGGGCAGTTCACACATGGTGATGGCGTCAGAATGCACCTGATCCTGGGGCCACCTCCTGCTTAAAGGGACAGAGGCAGAGCCCTTCAAGGGTCCTCCCAGTGGTGCCACCCTGCCCCTCCACACCAGCCTCCCCTCCCCGGCTTCCTTCTAGCCCCCTGAGTTCCTCAGGCTCCCTTCCTCCCTCCCTCCCTCCCTTCCTCCCAGGACTTTGCAGTTGCTGTTCCCTCAGCTGGAATTCTGATCCCATCTTCAGGCTTCAGCTCATAATCATGTCCCCAGAGACATTTCTCTGTGCACCCCTCCCCCGGGCTTGTTCCTCTCTGTGTCACGGTCATGATGTTACCGTGATGCGAGTGATGATTCACTGAGCCCATCCGTGAGCTCCGTGCGGGCAGGGGCTGCCTCTGTTTGCACTCCTGCTCTTGTCCATAGGTGCTCAGTATGTATTTGACAAAAGGGAGGGACACACGGATCACTGGACATGCGCTGCCAAGCCCAGCACAGTTTGCTGCTTTCCTTCAAGCTGTCTTCTCCCCACCCCCACCAGGCGCCTCCCAGAATTTTGGCCTGGGTCTGACCCATCCGTGGACACGGGTTCAGCAAGAGCTCCAGCTGTGCTGGGGACCACGGCTAGCCCCCAGGTGACCTGCCTGTGTGGGGAGGGACTGACGGCCCAGTTGCTGAGGCTGACTTGCACTGGAGCCTCTGAGCTGTGTGAGTCTCCTGGCAGGTCTGGGTCTGGGATAGGGTGCACATTCGTCCCCACCGTTGTTCCTCTTGGAACCTGACTCGTGCTCTAGGTTCTGCAACTTTGCCAGACCATCTCCATCCTCTGCCAGCTGGCAGTCCGTGCCTGCCACATTTTCCTTAATGGTGGGCCTGTGCCTTTCCGCATCATGTTCTTGTAAGGAACCTGGTGATCTGAGAAAACCTGTTCTGCAGGTTCTATGGCTGAGTGTTCTGAATCACGCCATTTGTCTTCAGAACTGTGCTCTCCCCTCATGTGGATTCCCTGTTAAAATCTTCTTTCTTGATTCCATGGCCAGGGAAAGCATCTGCCCTCCCAAATGCTTGGAACCCTGTGCCAGGCTACGTTTCACATGCTGTCATGTTTTTCGGTCCCCAGGACCTGTCTGGCCACAGGCATGTTCTTACCAGCACTGGAGGACGATGTGCTGGGGCGTCATGTCTGGGAACAGGCCACAAGTGATTTCGGCACAGTACCTGAGACTTCACAGGGAAGGGCACCTTGCCCAATGTCTGGCACACCGTGGATACCCCAGAAGTGTTTTTTGAATGAAGGAAGGAAGGCAACAACTAGAGGACAATGTTTCCCTATGGGGGTTCCTTGGAACAGGAGTCCTTGGAGATGCTTAGGGAAAAACAAATCAATAGGGGAGGGAGGAAGAGCCAAATAAGCTGGAGAAAATGTCTCTGTACTGTTGATCCTCTTGGAGACCCATATGGTATATTCGAGTATTAAAAGCCCTTGGAAGGCCAGCTTTAAGGAAAGCTGGCTGGCATTGTTTTGCCCCATGTAATCCCTGGGGCTGTTTCTGCAACAGTTGTCTAGAAGATAACATTCATGTGAACTCTTTGGGCATTTAGGAAGTGTTGCTACAATGCAGGGGAAGGTGGTGAGGATCACAGGATGTTCAAAGGATGTACTGAGTCCACAGGGAGGCCTTGAAGACAGGTGCATGAAGCTTGTAGCATTTTATTTTATTTTATTGGGGTTTTTTTGGATTTTATTTATTTATTTGACAGACAGAGATCACAAGTAGGCAGAGAGACAGGGAGAGAGAGGAGGGGAAGCAGGCGCTCCGATGAGCAGGAGAGCCCGATGTGGGGCTCGATCCCAGGACTCCGGGATCATGACCTGAGCCAAAGGCAGAGACTTTAACCCACTGAGCCACCCAGGTGCCCCACCTGTAGCATTCTAGCCCCATCTGGAAGGATGAGCAGGATCCCTGTGGATGGAGAGAGAAGGGCTTCCCGGCTGGGGGGCAGGTTTGAGCAGAGGCAGGGGACAGAAATGCCCAAGGTGTGCATGGGAGAATCTGGTTTGGGGAAATATGATTTAGAAAATTTCATGGTAGAAGCTGGCTGGTGTCTATTCTGGCACCCAGCAGCATTCTTGGCACTTGGGGCCACCCGGTAAGACTTTGGTAAAATTATAAATGAATGATGGAGGCCTTTTGCATTGCTCCTCCAAAGTGTGGACTCTATGAGTCATTGAGTCGGCATCCCGCCCCCAAGTGGGGACCATACTCTGGCCCCACTCCTAGAAATTCCGATTCCATGAGTCTAGTGGGAAAGAGGGAGATGGTCCAGGCACCTGGATGTCTTTAAAGTTAGGAGGTGATTCTAAGTGAACCGCATCTTGAAAACAAATATGAAAGCTGGTGTGAGTCCTTGGGGGGTTTTCCATCCAAGCTGTTTCTGCAACAGTTGTCTAGAAGATAAAACACGGGGAGGAGACCCACGTATGTAATAAGCTTGGGACACTCTATGACGTGGTCCATTTAGAGAGCCATAAGTGACATTAGCACATTCAAGGCTCTGAGAAGATCTGCAGACCCAGCCATTCAGGAGATAGCACCAAGGAGTCTAGACTTGAGATGGGCATTTGTATCAGCTTGGATGCGGAAATCCACCATTTCTTTTCTAAGCACTGCTCTCTGTCTTTCCAGCAGTACATTCTCTTACAGGTAGAGCTTTCATGAATGCTGAATGCAGTCAGCCCTGCTGCCACTGAGGTGGCACGTCGTGCTCCCAGACAAGGTTCTTGGGGGCTGGCGTGAAGTTACAAAAGTAACTTCATTCTGCTTACGAGAAGCTTGCTTGCTTCCTTTAGTCCTTTTCTGCCTGCTACCTCGGCATGGACATAACAGTTGGACCTCAAAGAGAGCTGGCTGCTTCCCAGGCTCCTTTCTCTGTCTCGGCCCCCTTGTTTCCAACTTCACCCTCCCGGGGGTTGCCAGTCTGAAACTGCAGGAGCTTGCCTTGCATCGGGCGGTGTCTGAGATCAAAGCAGCTAATGGGACCCTATACCACTCCTTTTTTTAGGCCTTCTTGCGGTATTGTAAGGAGCTGGGGATTTTTAAAAAGAACCCATAGAACTGGCTGGCTTTGGGTTTCCTTGGCTGATCGACACCCCCTGGGCACACGGCTTACAGTGTAAATGCTCGTTTCCTGAGCTGATGGCTTCTGATCTGTTCACTCAGACCACGACCTTCTCCATACAAGGGACATGTCACCTTCAGCCTGTTCCCAAAGACTTGTCTCACAGCTGGCAACAAGAGGGTGCCAGGAAGCTCCCCAAGTCCCTCGACAGCCCAGCACAGAGTTTGGGGGACAGTCTTATCTGCAGCAACAAGTCACAGGGAGCCCGTGGCAGCCGGTCTAGGGCCAGTGCACGGTAGGCACTCCCTTCTGGAAGGTTCCCAGCACCACAGGCTTCCCCTTCCACTCAGGCTTTTCCCCACTGCAATCCAAGGGAACAACGTTTCTAGAATCCGCAGTGGAAATGGCCATATTTGCTAAGCATTCCCACTTCCATCATGACCCACAAGCCTGTGGAACGTGGCCCATGGTGTGATCTCGAACTGGTCCCTGTCTCCACAGTTAATGTTTCTTTTTTTTTTTTTTTAAGATTTTATTTATTTATTTGACAGAGATCACAGGTAAGCAGAGAGGCAGGCGGGGGAGGGGGGCAAGCAAGTTCCCCGCTGAGCAGATTGCCTGAATCGGGCTCGATCCCAGGACCCTGAGACCATGACCCGAGCCAAAGGCAGAGTCTCAACCCACTGAACCACCCAGGCATCCCTCACAGTTAACGTTTCTTAAGAGATTGTGACAGTTACCTTTAGAGACAGCAATTTGTTTGTTTATTTATGTATTGAATTCTTTAATCCCTCTCGCATTGATGAAGCATCTGCTCTTACCCGGCACGGTGCCCGCATCTTAGCGTGCAG
The DNA here is from genome assembly GCA_003697995.1 of Taxidea taxus jeffersonii. NCBI lineage: Eukaryota > Metazoa > Chordata > Mammalia > Carnivora > Mustelidae > Taxidea > Taxidea taxus. The sequence goes on from RCUC01111972.1 coordinate 13,144, forward strand.
GTGGCTCTTCACATGGAAGAGACAGGAAGACACCCAGGCGAGGGTGTCCGGGGACACATGGGTGCGGTGATGACAAGCTGTACCCGGTACAGGGGGACCAGCTGCCAGACATTCAGGCCGTGCAAGATGTCATGTTTCCTAGGATTCAGCCTACCTGAGCTTTGATTTCGTGCTGCCACGGTGATGTTTTTCCACATCTTTGTTACTGGGCATACTTTGTCACTACCTTCCTCTTTCCTTTGGTTTGGGTTGCGACCCCGAAGGCTATCGTATATTTCTCGCCCTCTCCCCGCCTCCTGCCCCCCGCCCCCCGCCGTCCTGTTCCTTCTGCTCTTGGGTCCTGTGCACTGGGAAGCGCTTCGTGACGGCTTACCATTCAGAAAGACACTTCTCCATTGACTCAAGTCCCCATCCAAAAACCTGAAGATTTAGGGATCTGGAGTGCAGGCAAACCTTGAGTTTTGCATTCTGGCAGCGGGGTTTTTGCAGCCGCTTGGGGAAGCTTTGGTTTCCTCGTGTCTGAAATGAGTAAGACAGTCCCTGTTGTGATAGCTGTGGAGGGGACACAGGGGACCCTTAGCTCGGGACCCGTCTGACGCCGGTTGCCCAGCAGACGTCGGCTGTCACTGTCCTAATTATGGAGCGGTCACACACACTGCTTCCATCTCCCCTTCTTGGAAGCATTAACCATAAGTATTGACAGCAACGTTATTAAAGAAAAAAAGGTCAAGGCCAATTTCAGTAGAGAGCCCAAGGGCTGAAATATCTCTTGAGTCAAGTGCAATACAGTCGAGCCCCACAGTGAACACTTCCTAGGGCACCTCCAGTGCCCAGGAAGCAGGAGACGGACAAGGACTTGTGCCCT
>RCUC01111975.1:0-12305 GCA_003697995.1 Taxidea taxus jeffersonii
TTTTTTTTTTCTTTTTGGTGAATGAACAACTGAATAATAGGAAAAAATAATATTATTAATTCATCCAATCACCATAGATTAGAAGATCCTTATTAGGAAGACCATGATCCATTTGGGGGAATCTGGTACAACGGTAAGTTGTATAATCACTCCATTGTAAGATGCCAGTGCCTAGAACAGTAGGTGTGATATAGTTAATTCTTAAAATGTTGGTCATTGATTGAGGAATTAATAAACTAATAAGTAAACAGGCTTGAGTCTCCCCATCCCTACTTATTAGTTATTAGATCTTGGATGAATTAGACTTTTAGGTTCTCTGAACCTTTTACTTTCTTCAATTTGTAAAATAAAGATAATGAATGGCCTCCCTACAGGTCAAGTGCATTCCAAAGCAGGTGAAGAAAGGAAGAACAGACACTAGCATTATTGAATTGATATTGGACTCTGGCAGGCAATTTCCCCGATATTACATTGAGGAGGTATGGCCATGAAAGACCTTCTCGAAGTTTTAATAAGCCATCCCTTATTAAGCAATTTGTACATGAGCTTCTATTGCATTGTTATTCACCCTGATGTCATGAGAGGGTATTCTAGGAACTTGAATGGCTTATTTGGGATGAGTTAGATGAAATATCTTTTAAAAAAAAGCTTGGAGCAAATGAGAGCAGTGATATGGAAGTAATATAGAAGAAGCAGAATAGGCAGGCCACATGACTGCATTAGGAAAGATGAGAACAAATGACCAATGATAGAATCATGAAATGACTACAGAGCAGCTGATCCTAGTAAATCTTCATGGTTAATGAGAAAGTGGAGAGCCATGCCCTCTCACTGCAATTCAGGTAGTTGAAAGCTGGATTGAAGAAGCACAAGTCTGAACCAGAGTGGCACAAGAGCATAGAATATTGGTCATTTTTCCAAGGTTGTGCACAAAGTCAAATATGGAACAGGAAATGTGGTTTAGCCCTTCTTTGCTACAATCTAATTTTATCCCCTTCAATATACATTACCAAGTTCATGCTCTCCCGGGAGGTTTGGGTTTATTTCGATCCTGCATTCCTGTTTTTAGCATTCCGTTTCACTAGAATTCTATAAGCAGCGCACAAAAGTAGGACAGACTGTGCCGAAACAAGGAATAGCTCTTGTACCAATGAGTGTATCACCTAAAGGCACAAATGATGCAGGGAAAGGAAGTGAAATCACTATGCAGTAGCAAACAGCATAAATGTAATTATTTTTGGACTGGGCACTGGGAACAAGATTTCTCAGGAGAGCAAGTTAATGATTAGCAAATACTAACTGGAAACTTGTGTTGTGTCTAAAGGGTGGCACTCACATGTGTAGGGCAAACCCTCTGACACATAGAAAAAGGACGGTAGCAGCAGAAGAGTCAGCATTCCTGTTCTCTCTAGTCTTTCCTCCAGCTCTGGAATATTCAACCTGGCTCTTGTTTCTACCACTTCTGGGCACTGACATGAATTGTCAGCCTAACATTTATGGTCTGTGCCTCTCATGGTTATGTACTTGCTGATAAGGGGCTCCCCAATACTAAGAACCTTCAAGATTCAATGGCATTATCATTACTGGCATAAATACCAGTGAGAACAACGAGGGAGGTTTAGTATCTGGGTCCTGCATTCCAGTTCCAAGATTTTTTTCACCTTTTTTGAATGTGAATTTCACCAAAAACATTGTGACTTAGATAAGATGTATTATATATTTTCCCCCAAAGTCATTGAGATTTTCCTCTGGTTACTGATTTCTGAGTTGCAAAGCCAAAGCTTCATTCTATCAACCCTCCCCTCCCATGCCCACCACTCACTGGGACTGTTCATACCACTCATCTTACAGGGACACCTGCTCAGCACCCGTCTGAATTTATGAACCTTCCATCCTACAAAACTACCATCTTCTCTATGGCCTTCTAGTATATTTATTTATTCTATATAGTTGTAATTTTATAGTATACATCCATGGTATTCGAATATTTAAATTTGATATATAGTATTTTCCATGTCCTACACAGTGGCCACAGTTATCCTTTTAATGTATCCCTAATATTGAAACCAGGGTATTTTCTTGCATATTTCTCTATTGTTAGACATTATTGCTACTTCTATTCATCACAGTGTTTTTGTTTTTTTCAATTTTCAGCAGCTTTGGTGAAGAGTTTCATCAGTACAACTTTTCCCTTTTGTTTTTTATTATATCCTTAGAATAGACCTCTAAAAGCTAGATTTTACCAAGCAGATGTAATTTTATAGCTTTTGTATCTATTGCTAAATATCATTCCAAAAGATTGAACCAATTTACATCATGAGTAGGAATATATGAAAATGCTCAATGTATTGTTCATTGTGCATGCCTTTCTTTCTTCCATAACCCAACAGACAAAAATAAACTTAATTCAATTCATCAAACACTTGTTAGAAGCCAAAGATTGGCCAAGCATTTTGCTAGACCCTGGAAATGCAAAGGCAAATAAGAAAGGCATGCAGCCTACTCTCCAGGAGCTCTGGATAATTTTGCCCCAGATAACTCCAGAGACTCGGGAGGCAGGAATCATGTGCAACCAAAACAGATATTTCTTTAGTGAACAAATTATTTTAATAGGATTTGAGTGGTGATGTATCTTCCAGCATGTGTGACCCTATCCCGAGTACATCATTCCTACTCAGTTGTCAGTGCTCTCATGAGCAGGTCATAAGCATCTGTTTATACTCCACATCAAACCCGCACAAAAACAGATTTATCAGCTCTTCCTCATATATTTCCCAGATGAATCCAGTGATTTGAAGCCCAAGCAATATTTCTTTTCAAATTTTCAGGTAAGAGATGTCATAACACTTTTATGGCTCTTCTTTAGCACCAGAGAAATGTGCCTGCAAGGGAGAGACGCTAGAGGAAAATCAGAAAACTTGCTTTTAGTCCTGAATCTGCCCCTAAGTATGTGATCTCTGGCAAGATGTCTAAGTAGTTTGTGTTTTGTGGATAAAGTAGATAAAGATAGTTTCCCTGTCTGCTCTGTGACGATCCTGATTTAACTGATTCCCATCACAAGCTAGTTTTCCACTGGAAGCCGGCCTGTCTTCTCAGATTCCTTTGATGCCCTGTCGTAATCCAGGCTTAATCCCAATTTTGGAGCCCCAGTTTTTCAGTGAAGGTCTAGCTCAGCCAGCACCACCTCCAAGAAGTCTTCTCTACTTCCAGCCAGCTGTGATGTTCTTCCCTTGCTTCCCCAACCCAGTATGTGATAATGTTAAATTCAGTGTTTTACTGTGAACTACTTTAAGTTATCCCTAAATTGTCGACTAGATGTTTATCCCATCTTCCTCGTACTTGCCTACGAAGTCTACCCAACGATCTAAGCAGAAAATAAAATCTGTTTAATCCTAGAACACCAGCCACCACACCAGAGACACAGTAGGTAGTCAAATGCATGTCTGAAAGTGATAAAAGCAACCAAAGGAGTCCAGACTTCAAGGAGCTCAATGCTGGAGGGAAAGGAACTGCAGAGAAACGAGGCTAATATTCTGCTCACTGTTCCCCATGTCGGGATTTCGAGATTCTCGAGGCATGCACACACCAGATGGAGGCAGAGGGAATCCAGCAGAAAATACCGCAGGGAAAAGGAGGGGCAGGACAGCACTTTACTTCATGCATGCTGTGCATGTGGAGGTTGGAATTCCAGGCGAGCCAAGGTGAAGGGTAAACACTCAGGGCTCTAAATTAAACCATCCCAAAAGGTCAACAGAGTAGAATTGAGGGCTATCCCTTTGAAGCAAGGGCAGACCAGAGAAAACAGCCATGAAGAATCCCGAAACTCCGCATTGGTGGATTAACAGGATCTTAAACTAGAACTAGAGCACCAGAAGAGAGAGCAAGAACATAATGGAATCCCTCTTAAGAGCAACATTCACAGCACTACTAAGGCTTCCTTTCCTTAACGTCCCATGGACAAGTCAATAATTACATTAAGTTAAACTTTAAATTACCATAAAACACACAGTTCAAATTATACTGCTTGATGAAGTTACAAATGCATATTCCTACAAAAGCATCATGACAATTGTGAAATCAGCATTTCCGCTTCCTCAAAATTTCCTTCATGATGCTTTGTGGAAAATTCCACCCACCCCACTTCAAGGCAACCACGGAAATTCCTTCTGCCACTACAGATTGTTGGACATGTTCTGGAAGAGAGAGAGAGAGAGAGAGTGTGTGTGTGTGTGTGTGTGTGTGTGTGTGTATATATATATAAAGTAGGTATGTCCTGTTTCATGCCTTATCTTTGTTCTGTTCCTTTTTACTGCTCAATAGTACCTATTATCTGAGTATCTCACAGTTGGGTTTCCCATCGATTGTTGGAAATTTTCGTTGTTTACAGTCACAGCTGTAAGTGAAGCTGTTATAAACATTTACATACAAGCCTTTTTGTGGGTATATATATACGTATTTTGTTTCTCTTGGGTAAATACTCAGGAGTGGATGTGCTGTTGCCTGGCTAGAATATGCTGAAGTCTATAAGAAAGTAGTAAAATGTTTTCCAGAATAGTTTGTACTCCCAATAGCAACAGATGATAGATCCAGATGCTCCACATCTTTGCCAAAATGTGGTATTTCAATCTTTTTTTTTTTTTTTGTATTTTATTTCAGTCATTCCAATGCATTTATACTGATATCTCACTGTGGTCATGCTTTGCATTTCCCTAATAACTAATGATATTGAGCATTTTACCACTGACTTATTGGCCATTCACAGCCCTGCTTTCCCCATTTTTTAAATTGGATTATTTGGTTGGCTGCTTTTTATTGGGTTGTGAGAGTTTCTTGTTAGATATATTTATTGGGAATGTGTTCTCCCAATCTGTTGCTTTTCATTTTTTTAATATTGTCTTTCAAAAAAAGCAGGAGTTTATTGTTTTAATGAAGTTTAATTTGTCGATATATTTTTTATTGTTAGTACTTATGGTTTCTAAGAAATCATTGCCTACATTATAACCATACATTTTCTCCTTTGTTTTCCTCTAAAATTTTCTATTTTAGCTTTTAGTTAGAGTCTATAATTCATTTCATCTTAATTTTTGTGTATGGTGTGAGTTAAGGACTAAGGCTTTTTTTCACATGTATATCCAATAGTTCTAGCACTATTGTGGAAGCCTATTGCTTTCCTACTTAATTACCTTACTTACTGGGTTGAAAATCCACTCACCACAGATATGTACATCAGTTTCTAGACCCAGTATTTTATTCCATTGACCCATTTGTCTATCACCATGCAACAACTACACTGTCTTGATTGACAGTCTACATTCTAAGTCTTGAAAACACATAGTGCAAGTTTTTCAATTTTGCTTTTTTTTAAGATTTTATTCATTTATTTGACAGACAGAGATTACAAGTAGGCAGAGAGAGAAAGAGGAGGAAGCAGGTTCCCTGCTGAGCATAGAGCTGATTCGGGCTTGATCCCAAGACCCTGGGAACATGACCTGAGCTGAAGGCAGAGGCTTTAACCCACTGAGCCACCCAGATGCCCCTCAATCTTGTTTTGCTTTGTTTTTCAAAATTATTTGGCTATTCTAGGTCCTTTACATTTCCAAATACATTTTAGAATCTGCATTTCAATTTCTATTTTTTTAAAAAGCCTACTAAAATTTTGATTGGGATTATGTAGAACCTATCAATTAATTTCAGAAGAACAGACATCTTAATGATAATGACTCTTCCAATTAATAGTCATGATATATATATTCTTTATTTATTTAGAGTCTTTAATGTCTCTCAGCATTGTTTTGTATAACCCAGTGATGAGCTCTTAAACACGGGCCTAAATGTATCCTTCCATCTATTCTAGGTCGTATTGTAAATAGAAATATTTTATATTTCAATTTCCAGGTTTTCATTGCCAATGTATAAATATATAATTTATTTTTAGTATATTTTTATTTTTCTATTTGGCTGTAGGAGTTCTTTATGTATTTTGGAAATTAACCTCTTATCAGATATATGGTCTGCAAATATTTTCTCCCATTCCATAGGTCACCTTTTGACTCTATTGACTATTTCCTTTTCTGTGTAGAAGCTTTGTAGTTTGACATAGTTCGTTCATTCATTCTTTCTTTCCTTCCTCTCTTCTTTCTTTCTTGTTTTCTTGCTTGCTTGACATAGTCTTTCTCGTCTATTTTTTATTTTGTTGCTTGTGCTTTTGGAGCCATATTCATGAGAACTTTGCCAAGCCCAGTGTCCTTTCCTCTAAGTTTTCTTCTATGTGTTTTACAGTGTCAGGTCTTACATTTAAGTCTTTAATCCATTCTGAGTTGATTTTTATGTGTGATATAAGATAGAGTCCAATTTTATTCCTTTACATGTGGATATCTAGTTTTCCCAACACCATTTGTTAAAGAGACTGTCCTTTCCCATTGTGTATACTTGGCACCCTTATTAAAGATCAGTTGATATGTCTTTTTAATTATCAAATTGATCTATAAGGTGTATACTCTGCCCTTCGACAGCATACTCATATTCCCGGTATCTCACTGATCTAATGCAGGATCACAGGAAAGGACTCTTAGAGCTGATACCCTCAGCTTCGAAGAAATACGCCTCCTCCTCCTCAAGATCTAAGTGTCTACGTGAGTTTTCATCTTTCCTTTTTATTTTGATCCACATTCCACAGTACTTGGTGTTTGCTTTGCATTTTCATTCAAGGTTTTCAACATTTCCTGTTCCCACTGAAGATATTTCCTTCAATGTTTATCATAATTTTGTTGGGTCGGTGGGTTTTGTGGGGGTGGATGGGCTTAATCAGCCTTTATTCCAGTATGCTTAACCAAATATCTCTCCTTAAATAAAGGACAAATCACTTGACAATGAGATTTCTAGTGACCAAACAGCCAGCCTGTCCATCATGAACTGGTTGGGTGGACCTTTGGCTGAAGAAAATGGCTTCATTCAAGGTCACACCTGTCTCCAAGGGAAGCCCATAACTTAGCTCATAAATATATAATTTATTTTTATCATTGTTCTTCTATCCCAACACCTTGCACAATTCATATACTAACTAGTTCAATACTTTCTTGTACTTTTCATAGAATTTGATACACAATCACCCACATGCAATCACAGAATTTGTGAATTTAGAGAGCTCTACTTCTTTTTTTTTAAGAGGTTAAGGGTGTTTTTTTTTGGGGGGGGGTTAAATATTTTATTTTTATTTATTTGACAGAGAGATAGATCACAAGTAGGCAGAGAGGCAGACAGATTCCAGGGGAGGAAGGAAGCAGGCTCCCCACTGAGCAGAAAGCCTGCTGCAGGGCTTGATCCCAGGACCCTGAGATCATGACCTGAGCCTAAGGCATAGGCTTAGCCCACTGAGCCACCCAGGCACTCCTACTTCTTTTTTAATCTGTGTGTATTTTATTTAATTTTCTTAAACTACTGCAATGTCTTCCAGAATAATACTGAATGGAAATGAAGAGAGCTGGCGCCTTTGCTTTATTCCTACTCCTGGGGACAAAGTATTTAGTTTTTCACCATTAAACATTAGTTGCAGGTTTTTCAAAGATGTATTTCATCAAATTAAGCAATTTTCCTACTATATAGATGTAATGTAGGTATGGATACAGATGGTAGATGATACAGATACAGATAGAGTTTAAAAAGCATGCATGTGGGGGCACCTGGGTGGCTCAGTGGGTTAAAGCCTCTGCCTTCGGCTCAGGTCATGATCCCAGGGTCCTGGGATCGAGCCCCACATCGGGCTCTCTGCTTGCTGGGGAGCCTGCTTCCTCCTCTCTCTCTCTGCCTGCCTCTCTGCCTATTCGTGATCTTTGTCTGTCAAATAAAAATAAAAAAAATTAAAAAAAAAAAAGCATGCATGTGCGTACAAAAGGAGGAATGCTTGGAAAATGATGATGTTTAATTGAAGCAGTAAAAGGGAGCAATATTTGAAGAGATGCTAGCTGACAATTTTTCAAAATCATCTAAAGACATCAAGTCACAACATGAGATCTCAAGCAGGAAAAATACAAGAGGAACCACATCTAGGCGTATCATAGTCAGACTGATGAAAAAGAAAGAAAAAGAAATTAAAGCACAACTGGTGATAAAGGAAATATTTCCTTCAAAGGATTTCTTATCAGGCACAGAGCAGCCTTTTCACCTGAAACCAGGGAGGCCAAAAGACAGCAGCAGGGCATTGTTACAGTGCTTTAATGAAATGTTATCAAATGAGAACTCTTTATCAGCTAATATATGTCTTGTAAAAGAGAGGAAATCTAAAAGGTGAAAAAAGTTTATAGAATAAAACACAATAAAATCATCGTGTTCTTGGGTAAGCAAAAACAAAGTCTATAGAACAAAACACAATAAAATCATCATGTTCTTGGGTAAGCAAAGATATGTTAAAGAGGGCTACAATGCCCTAACCATTAATGGAAAGACTTATGATGAGACTACATTAAAATGAAGAACTTCCGTTCACAACAGGATGCCATTAATGGGTGAAAATGCAAGATGTGGAATGGGAGAAAGTATTTCCAACACATTTACTCAACGAAGGTTTTTATCTGAAGGATGTAAAACTCCAAGAGCAGCAATGAAAGGGAAGACCCACCATTTTTATTTTAAGCGGGCAAAGGATCTGAATAGGTGCTTCGCTACAGAGAATACAGGATTGTCCTATAAATACAAGAAAATATCACCTCATCATTAGTCATTGAGAAAAATGTGAATTAAAACCACAGTATGTTTCCACTACATACACTCATCAGAATCCCTGAACGGATCAATAAATTATGGCATACTCATGCAGCAAAATATTATGCAGCAACTAAAATGAGCAATGTACTGCTATACACAGCAATCTGGATAAGTCTCACAGACATAATGTGGAGTAAAAGAAGCCAAACAAAAGAGAATGTAAATGACTGCATTTATATAAACTGAAAAACAGGCACAACCAATCCCTAATAAGGTAAGTCTGGTTAGTGGTGATATATGGGAGAGGAAAGGATGACTTCTGGGATCTGGTCTTGTTCAATGTTCTTATCTGGATGTTTATTATGTGGGAGTACATATATGCAAAATTTAATCAAGCTGTACATTTAAAATCTGTCCATATCACATGTATTATATTTTAATAAAAATGGCAACAAAATTGAGATGAAGCCACATAAAATATCCTATTTTAATATATTGTGATCCAATCCAGGCATTCAATAGGGAAAGATGAAAAGAACCAAAAGGAACTTGGTAAACACACATTTATTTCTCTCCGAAGAGAAAATGAAGGAAATGCATCATAATAACAGAAGAGAATGTGATGAGAGCGGTTTGGAAAATATTTTAAACTATTTGTGAATGCCATCTATTATCATGGTTACCACAATGTAAATGTTATTTCTATTAGAAAGATAATTCATCCTCCTAAGCACCAACTGTCTAAATTTTCTGAAACTAATATTGACATATTGAGTGCTTAGTATATTCCAGAATCTATAATAAGCATTTTCAATGCATTACCACAATTTATAGTCTCAGCAACCCCATGAAGTAGGTACAGGTACTCTTATTAGGGCCATTTTACGCAGGAGGAAATTTGAATTTAAATAGGGTTAGTGACTTGAGCAAAGTTAAGCACTAACATGTGGCAGGTCTAGAGGCTCAAGGCAGTGCCTGTCATGAGTATACTAAAATCACCCAACCAATACTTGCTGAAAAAAATGAAAAAGCTTTCTCACCCTCTTCATATATGTTCTGTGTTTATAAGAAATCATCTTACTTCACAAAGGAGACACCTAAAATGTAAGGGAAAGTTGGACTGAGCTTAAAATTGGGGATGAATACGATAGTTCATTACTAATGTGGTATGTGTTAAGCATAATGACCTTCATAACTGTCTTTTTTTTAAGATTTTTATTTATTTATTTGACAGATGAAGGTCAGAAGTGGGCAGAGAGGCAGGCAGAGAGAGAGGAGGAAGCAGGCTCCCTGCTGAGCAGAGAGCCCGATGTGGGGCTCCATCCCAGGACCCCGGGATCATGACCTGAGCTGAAGACAGATGCTTCACTGACTGAGCCACCCAGGTGCCCCCAGAGTCGACATTTTTTTTTTAAAGATTTTATTTATTTTTTAGTTAGAGAGAAGAGTGAGCACAGGCAGAGAGGCAGAGGGAGAAGACATTTTTTAAATGTTTGTTTTGGATGTATGTAGAATACTGTCCATGCTCATCATGACTTGAAAGTCAGGCTTCCTAGCATTACTCTGCAATAGTCAGTCTCTGCTGTATTAGGAACAGCTGAGCTCTGGCCCCAAATTCACATACTTTGCTTAACAGAGCAAAAACCCTGAAATTTGTCAGATGCACCAGTTCAAAGAATCAGCTTAGTGGGCAACTACGGGCATGTCTCTCGGGATATAACTCTTCCGAAGCCGATTATGAAAATAGTACCTCTAACCACATGCTACCCCTCACACTGCGTTTCAGACCTCAGTGAGGCCCTTGCTGTCTTATTGAAATAAAAATAAAGCCTGGTTCAACAGGTCTGGGTGGGGCCTGAGAGTCTGCATTTCTAACAAATGCCCAGATAACGTCTGCGCTGAGGGTCCCTGAGTCACACTTTCAGTAACAAGGCCTTGGAAGCCTTCTAATAAATAAAACTTTGTTTTCCACTGATATTGAAGTACCCATCTATTTTTAGTGCCTATCAGAATGACATTCTGCTTCTTCACCTGGCTCCAGTTTTGATAACTAAGTTAAATAACATGTGTACACATAATATATGTACAATTCATATTATTTTTATCCATTGTAAGGTTAACGGTCTCAAATAGCATCTGGATTACTGATGAAACTGTTAAAATCACGTATGGGTAAAAACACATTCTTAAACACACTGGACTTCTCTGTATTTATATACAAAATGGGATCATTTAAACACATGGTGTCCTCTCTGTGTTCAGCATTAGGTTAAAACACTGAGAGAACAGAAACAAGTTTACAGCATAGTCTTTGCCCTCAAGGATCTCCAATACAGTTGAAAGAGAGAGGGAAAAAACGAAAGAGAATATAATTAGCTGCAAATTCGGTTGACAGCACATTAATTACTATAGGGGATCAGAGGCAAGTGAGATCAAGGAGGCCTGTTGCTGGCTCCCTGTTCTACATCCCACCACAGGTGGGTCCAAGGATGGAAGGAGACGGATCCAAGCCACCAACTACTTTGATTTCACTATTGCCAGGCCAAGTCACAGGGAACAAGGGCGGTGGGCTTCCATCGTTCCCCATCATGCCATTTCCTGCTTGTGGCATCCAGGGAATAGAGAAGGCAACATGGATATGCAAGGACATGATTTATTGATCATAAGGACAATATTGATTTATTGATTTATTGATCATAAGGACAATATTGATCTAAAGACAGGGGAAGGAGCTACAGAGCTGTGTTTCTCCAGTGCTCAAATGTGCATGCTTGCAGACACACATACATTTTTAAAGACTCTTCATTCTTTTGCTCCTTTCCTGCATCCACTCAGGACTGATCTTGAGATACCTTTGTATTTCAGCTCATCTTTTCATAAAACAAGAGGTTTGATAACAAAGCCTACCCTGTTTCACATCTCGACAGCCCTTCTCTGATGATAATGCAAATACTAACTGGTTTCCTTCTAAGTGAGTAAAATGTAACACTCTCAAAATTAGGCAAAAGAAAAGCCTGATTTATTTTCATTTATTGGCTGGTTTAAACTGACCTTTCTTATATTCTTTCCATTCCATGGTGTGTGTGTGTGTGTGTGTGTGTGTTTAGAAGTAAATCTACTTTTAGAATATGATTTGAACTTGAACATACTCATATATCTTATCAACAACATTACTGCTCACCATTTTACTTTGCAACACCAACAATAGTCAAGAAAGGCTTCAGGAAAGAGACAGAACTTTGAGTGAGCCTTAAAAAAATAAGACTTCAGGGACTCAGGAATGCCTGGACGACTTAGTTGGTTGAGCGTCCAACTCTTGGTCTCAGCTCGGGTCTCGATCTCAGGGTCAGGAGTTCAAGCCCCACACTGGGCTCCACACCAGGCATGGAGCCTGCTTAAAATAAACAGGTGAAAGATAGATAGATAGATAATATAATAATAATAAATGAGACTTCAGAGGACACAACTGGGGACAGAACTTGTGATAAGTTCCAGGTAAGTGGAAGAGGAGGAGGGCCCAGGTAGTAAAAGACATCTAATTAAAGCAAATGGTATATATTGAGGATGGAATAAAGAATAGGTTTAATAGAATAATTGAGGCCACA